>CAWUFW010016615.1:0-301026 GCA_963921515.1 Calotriton arnoldi | reverse complement strand
ACGCTTACGCTCGCGTGAAGTTTGGGCGAAGTTTGGCGCTATTGCTCAGACAACCGAAGTGCACGTAGCACAGTGCAAACACGCAGTAGCGTAAGCGTAGTGCAGCGGTCATCTTGCGCTTGCTCGCGGTCCTCAACGCCGGGTTGGCGACCGAGCAAGCAAAATGACATCCCGGCGAGACTTTCTTCTGCTTCGCGATCAGCAACATCAAGTTGCCGATCGCAGCGTGGAAAATAAACCTCCGGCGAGATTTTCAACGCGGAGGTCAGGTTTCTCATTGCGAGTGGTCGCGTATGCTCGCGATCGCCGCGATGGGAGAAACTACCAGTCCGCGTTGAGTGCTGCCGCCGAGTAAAAATCTACTCGAGCGGCAGTAAAGACAGCTCGCACTGTGCAAGATGCCGCTTTCAATGATTGCACAGTGCGGACAAGCATCCGGCACTGTGCAATCGTGCGTAACAGTGCACTCGCCAGCTCCGTAGTGCTACTGTGCTTCGCGTAGTGCGAATCTGCACTTTATGAAGCCACAGAGCGCTATCGCGAACTACGCCCAGGCTTAATTCAAAGAATGAAGACGAACATGTACAACAAGTAAGAGCTGTATTAGCCAAACTGCAAGAGAATCATCTTTTGCAAAATTGGAAAAATGTACATTTAATACGAAATCAGTAGAGTTTCTAGGATATTGTCTGTCCCCAGCTGGAATCATGATGGATCCAAAAAAGGTGAGTGCCATAATGGATTGGCCAGAACCTACATCAGTAAAAGAAGTACAGAAAGTGTTAGGTTTTGCCAATTTTTACAGGCGCTTTATACCTCACTTTGCAGAAACAGTTGTATCAATCACTAAACTATTGCAGAAGGGACAAACCTTTGTTTGGACAGAAAAAGCAGCTCAAGCTTTTGTTCAACTGAAAGAAAAATTTACTTCTGCACCCTTATTGAAACATCCGGATCCAGAACTTCCTTTTTTTGTAGAAGGGACGCTTCACAAATGGCAGTGGGAGGAGTTCTCTCGCAAAGAGATGAACAGGATGGACAATTACATCCAGTGGCATTTTATTCCAAAAAATTGCTTCCTGCCGAGCAAAATTATACAGTGGCAGAGAGAGAAGTCTTAGCTATTAAATTAGTTTTCACTGAATGGCGACATCATTTAAGGGGAACTAAATACACTGTCACTATATTTAGTGATCACAAGAATTTGCAGTTTTTCAGTTCCGTTAAAGCTCTAACGCCTCGCCAAATGCGTTGGCTACATTTTTTTAGCACTTTTGATTTTGTTATTACCTACAGACCAGGTGCAAAACAAATTCAATCCGATTTTCTATCAAGGTATGGACATACTACAGAATCTAAGAAGGATGTGACAAGTCCTCCCATTATTCCCCCGCATAAAATCGTGGCACCTATAATACAAACAGATTTCATGACACAAGTTAGAAAAGAACATCTTAACATTAATGCACAAGAATGGTTAAAAGATCCAAAAAATACAATTCAAGATGGTTTGCTTTATCATAATGCTCTTTTATTTATACCAAATAATACCAAATACTGAGTTACAAAAGAGAGTGTTAATATGGCATCATGATTCGGCCTTAGCAGGTCATCCCGGAAGTCAGAAAACCATACACAACTGCAAGAAACATTTCTGGTGGCCTTCTTTGACAAAAGATGTTCAAACTTATGTGGCATCCTGTCCTATTTGTGCCCGAAATAAATCTCTACATAAAGCACCAGCAGGGTTGTTGCAACCGTTATCAAAACCCCCATGTCCCTGGCATACTATCAGTGTAGACTTCATCACTAATCTACCAGTAGCTAATGGTTATACAACAATTCTGGTAGTTGTAGATTATCTGTCTAAAATGGCGCATTTTGTTCCATTATGTAAACTTCCAACTGCAGTAGAATTTACTAATATATTCATGACAAACATAGTGCGATTACATGGCCTGCCATCCAAAATTGTTTCCGATCGTGGTAGTCAATTCATTTCTAAATTTTGGAAAAATCTTTGTAAAAATGTAAAAATGGACATAGGATTATCCACAGCCTTCCATCCAGAGACAGATGGCCAGATGGAAAGAGCAAATCAAACACTACTACAAACTCTACGCTGTTTGATGTCTGAATTCACTAGCGAATGGGATAAAGCTTTACCATTATCAGAATTCATTTATAATAATAGTGTGCATTCAGCTACACAATGTACACCGTTCTACTTTTTAAATGGATATCATCCTAAAGCTTTACCAATTTCAGTAGAATCTTCCCTTTTACCTGCAGTCACAGATCGTTTACAGAATTTATTGGAAATTCAAGAAAAGACCAAAAAACATTTGAATAACTACAGAGAATTAATGAAAAAACAGGCAGATAAGCATAGAAACCTTGCTCCATGTTATAAAGTGGGAGATAAAGTTTGGTTATCTACCAAAAATCTAAACGTTATAGGCCCACGAAAATTACAACCACGGTACATTGGACCATTTTCTATAAACAAAATAATAACTCCTGTCACCGTACAATTAGATTTGCCCTCTGAATATTCCATGCTTCCCACTTTTCATGTCTCCTTGTTAAAATTGTATAATCCAGAAACCAGACAAGAACCCCCACCTCCACCTATTCCCATAGATGGGCATTTAGAATACGAAGTACGACGCATCTTGGATGCCAAAAGAATACAAGGCAAGCTGCATTATTTAATAGCTTGGAAGGGTTATTCTTCTGATGAGAATTCCTGGGAACCAGCTTCATTTGTCCACGCTCCTAAGCTAATAAAACAATTCCATTTACAATTTCCACAGAAACCTCGCCCTGTAGGGCGGCCTTTGAGGGGAGCGACTGTTAGGGTTTGTACAATCAATGTAGCTCAACCTCATACTGTGTACTAATTGCCAGCTCCATTATGTATTAGGCCTCTTTGTTATACATTGGGTATGCCAAGTCTAATGCCCCTTTCTGTTATGATTGCAGGGGCGTGCTTATACCTTTCAAATAATGTTAACAAGCGTGTTCTGCTAACTTGTAGAGAACTGTGATCAGACTAAGGGCAGTTTGCACGTGTTGAAGCTCAGGGGTTCATTTGTGTAAACAGCACGTTGTAATCTCAAGCGCTGAGTCATCCTGGCACATTTGTTTGAACAGCGCGTGTTAATCCCAAGCGCTGAGTCATCCTGGCACGTTCCCATCACCCCACCCTAACGGAAAAACCCCGCCCATCTCACTGCCTATAAAAGATCCGCAGATGTAACAAGACGTGCTTGCGTTCGTTAGTGCATTTTCTCTCACCTGATTTCCAGCGCGAATCCTCGACGACGCGTCTCCTGAGTGTTTCCTGTTTCCCCGACAACGCGGCTTCCTGGAAAGCTCCGCTCCGATCTCCTTCCAGTTCCGGAGTAGTCTTTGGTTTCCACGGCAACTCCTCGACGCCTTGGTACTTCCGTCCTCGCTCCGGTCCCAGTCCTTGAAATCTTCTGTCCTGCAACAAAAAAGAAAAAGAGACAAGTAAGATCTTTCTAATTTTAACCCATGCTAAAAAGAAAAGCGCGCATAAAGAAATTATTACACAGTTATACTAAACGAACAAAGTAAAGGTTACTTATCTTCGGTTTCCTGAAATTGAAAGGGAATCGAGTTCTTTGGAAGTCAGAGACGTATCTGCAAGAAATAAAAAATTAAAAGGAACTTTAATTGCACAAGAAAAGACTCATCTTAAAAAGACAAGAGTGAACATTTTATTAACCTCTGGTGGACTATATTGATAGGACTTATTTAAGACAATTATTAGTAAGTTCATGAAAGAAAGAAGTCTTGAGAGTTTCTTGGTAATAACATGTACTAGTGTATAACGTTATTTTATTTCCCACTGCATAAATAGGAATAGCACTTCAGAATCGCTCTTCTGTGGAAAGAGAAAGCCATGTGTTATTTGAAAAGTGCGATAATATAAAAGGTATTTTGTGAATACTGTATGAATACTAAATTAAGAACAAATAAGAAGAGTATAAAACCTTAGATCAATATTGTTTTAATAATTGTTTATAATATTTATAGATGTCTAACCATTGAAGGACGACATCTTCCGAAGCTATAAACAGAATCTCAAGCAAAGGAAGAGTCGCATCGACTAGAGCTGCATCATTGGAGTGTTTCTTTTGTTTCTTTTGTTATTTTGTCCCATTTTCCCCCTTCCCCTGGAGATCTATCCTAGCCAAACTGAATATTATACGCAGTTTAGGCTGGCATAGGTTTTTGGGGGCATAGAGAACTATCATTGCATCTCTAAAGTTGAATAACCTGGACTTCAGGTGAGTGAAGACTTAACAGAAACGCAAGCCTTCACAAAAATTAGGTTCTTCTTGAGAGATATGGATCAAGATAACGACCGTATTGATGGTCAAGCCATGGCCCAAGCTCTTTGTGAAGCCACTGAGAGAGATAACTCCGTAACTGCAATGTTACAGCACATGCAAATAGAAATAGAGAGGTTGAAGCAAGAAAATGTAGAATTGCGTCAGGAAGTTATTCGTTATAAACCAAGGGAGACTTTGAGGGATAGTTCCTTTCCCAAAACTTTTAAATCATCTCTAGAAACTGGAACTTGGTCAAAGACATCCAACACCTTCATGACATCTGATAAAGCTTCATCACCTGTACAAGTCACGGTTGCTGTTCCCAATGTTGTGCCTTTATCTGCACCAGAACGATTTTTTGGGGATTGTGCCAAATTCAATATCTTTATCAGTCAATGTCAGTTGCACTTCATTTGTAAACCACAATCTTTCCCTACTGATGCAACTAAGGTGGCTTTCGTACTTTCATATCTGAGGGGCACGGCTGCCAATTGGTCCATTCCCTATATTGATAGAAATGATCCTATTCTGTATAATTGGCCCTTATTTAAGATAACTATGACGAAATTATTTGCAAAGAACACTTATGTTCAAGCAAGTGATAATGAATTATTGAATTTAAAGCCAGGAAGTAAAGACTTGTTGACTTATGTAACTACTTTTAATAGACTATTGACTGAAACTCAGTAGCCAGAGGAAAAACGCACTTCCTTATTTTACAGGGGTTTGCGAGATGAAAGATGCTCTGGCCCATATTGTAGAATTACCTGAGGATTACTCGTAATTTGTGGATCTGGTTGTAAAATTGGATCATCGCCTTGGAGAGCGTAAAGGAGATAAATCAAAGTCAGAAACCAGATTTGCTGTATTTAAACATGAAAAGAAAGAAGTAGAAACTAAAGGGTCGATTACGATCCGCCCACCATAATCGCCCGTCCGCCAACAAATTCCCCCCCGCCATATTACCATGGCGGAGGGGAGCCCGGCAGACGGTAAGACCGTCCGCATGTTTTCCGCCCGGCCAAACAGTCGACCGGGCGGAAAAGGGTTTAATATGGTGGCGGTGTCTGCAAGACACCGCAATCCATATTATGATGCCGGCAGAGATGAGCCTTTCCATGGTGGCGTCGCCACCATGGAAAGGCTCGCAGTCTTTGCTGTTGGGGGCCCGTTGCGGGCCCCCAGGGTGTTGGGGTGGTGGGGGCTGCACATGGGGGGGTACCATCTGCATCTGCATGCATAAGGTGGCAGGCACCGCGCGGTGCCTGTCACGTTGTGCATGCAGATGCACAACATGCATTTCCAGCACTGTGGCGGCGGTGTTGTGAGCACCGCCCGCCACAATGCTGGAAATGGGGGATGCCACCGTGGCGGTGGCATCCTAATCACATGTGCGGGACCGCCGCACACATAGCGGGCGGTCCCATTTACCGGGGCGATGGCGGGCGGACAAAGTCCGTCCGCCATCATAATCGGCCCCTAAGTCATCAGATCCAGAACCAATGCAAATAGGAACTATTAAAGGGCCTTTAACTACCGAAGAGAAGGATAGGAGGCACAAATTAAATTTATGTTTATATTGTACCCGTACAGGTCATTTCGCTAAAGATTGCCCCATTAAACCAAAAGTACCCAAAAAGACAAATGCTGTAGTTTCTATTTCTACAGAGCAGGAAAACTAAAAGGCTCGTCAAGAATGGAGGTCGCTTGTACGAGAAACACAGTTCCAAAAGAACTCCCAACATCTAGCTAATACGGTAGCTCGTATACCTCGACATTTCATGATTCAGGTCATTTTGATAATAAGCACTCAAATTAGACATTCAGGGGTCGATTCCGATCTCGGCCGGAAGCACACCTAACAGTATTCGTCCGGAAAAAAAACCAGTTGAGTGCGTGTTTCCCGACCGATTCGAACACTCGTCCGGACGAACAAGTACGATGCGTATAACAACCCAGATTCCGAGCGAGCCGTACTTACCCAATCCAGCTCCTGTTCCCCGACCGAGCCGGATCCGTAAACGCCGAATCGAGCAGTACGGAAGCAAATACACAGCACCTTCCGGCCGGACGAGTACGATGCGCACTCCGTACGCGCCGAACCCGTCGCTACGTCCGGGACGTTTGTGCATCCGGGCGAGCCGTACATAAGCTCCGTTTCGCACCACAAGACGATCCACGGCTACGAGACGAACAAGCCTGCTACGAGTACGAGTCGAAGACACGAGAAACCCAAACGAGACGATCCAAGCATGAATCCCACTGCGCAGGTCCTACCTATACTCTACATCTATTACCGCCACCGGCACGGACGCGTACGGCGCAGACGGTAAGTCAAACATCAACAACACAAACAAACGACACGTACCCGAAATATGTCACACACACATAGGGATGCACAAATGACGTACACTAGCAACAGCAGAACCATAGGGGTGGGATGGCCATCACCAATGCCATACACACCCATAAGGGGATGGATGCCTTCCACCAACACCACCCTACCACCACCCCTACTCAGGGGGGGCTGGATGCCTACCACTACCACCACCCCTACTCAGGGGGCCTGGATGCCTGTCACTATCACCACCCCTACTCAGGGGGGGCTGGATGCCTGCCACAACTATCATCCCCACCCTTAGGGGGATGGATGCCTACCACTACCACCACCCCTACTCAGGGGGGGCTGGATGCCTGCCACTACCACCACCCCTACTTAGGGGGTCTGGATGCCTGCCACTACCACCACCCCACTCAGGGGGGGCTGGATGCCTGCCACTACCACCACCCCTACTCGGGGGGGGCTGGATGCCTGTCACTACTACCATCCCCACCCTTAGGGGGCTGGATGCCTGCCACTACCACCACCCCTACTCAGGGGGGGCTGGATGCCTGCCACTACCTCCACCCCTACTCAGGGGGTCTGGATGCCTGTCACTACTACCATCCCCACCCTTAGGGGGATGGATGCCTACCACTACCAGTACCCCCTACTCATAGGGGGCTGGATGCCCATCACTAACAGTACCACCTACTCATAGGGGCTGGATGCCCATCACTACCAGTACCCTTACTCATAGGGGGCTGGATGCCCATCACTACTACCATCCCCACTCATAGGGGCTGGATGCCCATCACTACTACCATCCCCACTCATAGGGGGCTGGATGCCTGTCACTACTACCATCCCCACCCTTAGGGGGATGGATGGCCACCACTACCACCACCCCTACTCAGGGGGGGCTGGATGCCTGCCACTACCACCACCCCTACTCGGGGGGCTGGATGCCTGCCACCACCACCACCCCTACTCAGGGGGGGCTGGATGCCTGCCACCACCACCACCCCACTCAGGGGGGCTGGATGCCTGCCACTACCACCACCCCTATTCAGGGGGCTGGATGCCTGTCACTACTACCATCCCCACCCTTAGGGGCTGGATGCCTGCCACTACCACCACCCCTACTCAGGGGGCTGGATGCCTGCCACTACCACCACCCCTACTCAGGGGGCTGGATGCCTGTCACTACTACCATCCCCACCCTTAGGGGCTGGATGCCTGCCACTACCACCACCCCTACTCAGGGGGCCTGGATGCCTGTCACTACCACCACCCCTACTCAGGGGGGGCTGGATGCCTGCCACTACCACCACCCCTACTCATGGGGGCATGGATGCCTGCCACTACTACCATCCCCACCCTTAGGGGGATGGATGCCTACCACTACGAGTACCCCCTACTCATAGGGGGCTGGATGCCCATCACTAACCGTACCACCTACTCATAGGGGGCTGGATGCCCATCACTACCAGTACCCCTACTCATAGGGGGCTGGATGCCCATCACTACTACTATCCCCACTCATAGGGGGCTGGATGCCCATCACTACTACCATCCCCACTCATAGGGGCTGGATGCCTGTCACTACTACCATCCCCACCCTTAGGGGGCTGGATGCCTACCACTACCACCACCCCTACTCAGGGGGGGCTGGATGCCTGCCACTATCAACACCCCTACTCATGGGGGCCTGGATGCCTGTCACTACTACCATCCCCACCCTTAGGGGGCTGGATGCCTGCCACTACCATCACCCCTACTCAGGGGGGGCTGGATGCCTGCCACTACCACCACCCCTACTCATAGGGGCCTGGATGCCTGTCACTACTACCATCCCCACCCTTAGGGGGATGGATGCCTACCACTACCACCACCCCTACTCAGGGGGCCCTGGATGCCTACCACTATCACCACCCCTACTCATGGGGGCCTGGATGCCTGTCACTACTACCATCCCCACCCTTAGAGGGCTGGATGCCTACCACTACCACCACCCCTACTCAGGGGGGCCTGGATGCCTACCACTACCAGTACCCCCTACTCATAGGGGGCTGGATGCCCATCACTAACAGTACCACCTACTCATAGGGGGCTGGATGCCCATCACTACCAGTACCCCTACTCATAGGGCCTGGATGCCCATCACTACTACCATCCCCACTCATAGGGGGCTGGATGCCCATCACTACTACCATCCCCACTCATAGGGGGCTGGATGCCCATCACTACTACCATCCCCACTCAAAGGGGGCTGGATGCCTGTCACTACTACCATCCCTACCCTTAGGGGGCTGGATGCCTACCACTACCACCACCCCTACTCAGGGGGGGCTGGATGCCTGCCACTACCACCATCCCACTCAGGGGGGCTGGATGCCTGTCACTACTACCATCCCCACCCTTAGGGGCTGGATCCCTACCACTACCACCACCCCTACTCAGGGGGCTCGATGCCTGCCACTACCACCACCCCACTCAGGGGGGCTGGATGCCTGTCACTACTACCATCCCCAACCTTAGGGGGATGGATGCCTACCACTACCACCACCCCTACTCAGGGGGCCTGGATGCCTACCACTACCACCACCCCTACTCAGGGGGGCCTGGATGCCCATCACTACTACCATCCCCACTCATAGGGGGCTGGATGCCCATCACTACTACCATCCCCACTCATAGGGGGCTGGATGCCTGTCACTACTACCATCCCCACCCTTAGGGGGCTGGATGCCTACCACTACCACCACCCCTACTCAGGGGGGGCTGGATGCCTGCTACTACCACCACCCCACTCAGGGGGGGCTGGATGCCTGTCACTACTACCATCCCCACCCTTAGGGGGATGGATGCCTGCCACTACCTCCACCCCTACTCATAGGACGGGTAATGCATGACACAACCAGCATACTCCCACATAAGGAATGTCTGAAAATTACATCCCCCCCAACACCATGACAAGCATGTGTAGTCTGTGTCAAATGCCTACAACACTGAACATGACATTGAACATACAATGTGACCCCCTAGCACATGTGTCACACATAAATGTGTGTGGCCTCCACAATGCAAGCCGACCATGGCCACTGTGGCAATGGGGTTGAACACCCCATCACCACAGCGACCAAAAGGTAAGTGTGGGATCCATAGCTGATGCACATTTTGAACAGTGTGGCAATGGGGCCCAAAGCCCCATCACCACAGTGACCACAAGGTAGGTGTGGGGTCCATAGCTGATGCACATTTTGAACAGTGTGGCAATGGGGCCCAAAGCCCCATCACCACAGTGACCACAAGGTAGGTGTGGGGTCCATAGCTGATGCACATTTTGAACAGTGTGGCAATGGGGCCCAAAGCCCCATCACCACAGTGACCAAAAGGGAAGTGTGGGGTCCATAGCTGATGCACCTTTTGAACAGTGTGGCAATGGGGCCCAAAGCCCCATCACCACAGTGACCAAAAGGTAGGTGTGGGGTCCATAGCTGATGCACCTTTTGAACAGTGTGGCAATGGGGCCCAAAGCCCCATCACCACAGTGACCAAAAGGTAGGTGTGGGGTCCATAGCTGATGCACCTTTTGAACAGTGTGGCAATGGGGCCCAAAGCCCCATCACCACAGTGACCAAAAGGGAAGTGTAGTCAGGGTAAAAGCTGCCAAAGCCAAACTGCATGGATGATTCCTGGTCACACAACAACAAACACATCAGTGGCATAGTAGTGCTTGTGTCCCATAGCAACATAGATTGGGTGAGGCAAACAGTGCAGTGGCAATAAAACATCGTTTTGGCCATGTGCATACAAACATCACCCATGGGGGCTCACATTGTCAACATTCACAAATAACACAATGACAGAAGTGACCATCATAATGCAGATCCACATATCTGCACCAATGGACACACAAATGTAGTTATCCTGTGGAGACTGTAGATGTCAGGTGAACAAATACCATACCATGGCAGCAATGGGACATACAAACCATGATTATTGTGCTGACTGATGACCTAGGAGTCCCAGGGACAGCAGGGGAAAGCAACCAAACAACATACAGCCAATGGCACACTCAAGATATGCCAATGCAGTGGTGCAAATGCACAAACACAAACAGGCAGATTCACACTGCATATCAAACACAACAGGTGATGGGGGTGTGTGCCAGTGTCCCCAGGCAACCACACAACACATGAGGAGGCCTGAATTCCAATTACACAGATGTGTATACAGTGCCATACAAAAGTTACTCATGGATCGGATTCCCCTATGTGGGCAAAGAGGCATTGTTAGATGAGAGGGAGCCCAAATTACACATGTCACACAAGCTTGTAGGAACAGCAACTAACACAGCAAGAGACAGACCCACCACAGCACTACCCCCAGGGACCCCACATTGTGGTGACACTAGCCTGCATGATAATCCCACTGTGATGACAAAGGTAGATGTCATTCACACTGTGAACCACAGCCATGTGTCCTGAGCAACAAACTACCATCACACCTACACAAGCAAAAATCAATCAGCACGGCCTGCCAGCCATGGCCAATATGGAGGTAGGGGTCTAGCCGTGCAACAACTCACATTTGCACACACTCAACACCACACACCTTGATCTCCACCAATGTGCAGCAGTGAAGCTCACATGGACAGGTGACATTGCACATGCACCCATGACAATCCCAGGGGTGGTGGTGGGAACTAAGGTGCAGAAACCCATCACACATGGCCAGTCAACAAGACTCATGAATGTCTGACACACTGCACACTACGCGGTACATGGGCATGACGTGAAATCCATCACAATCAATGGGATCCCGGCCATAGTCACACACCAATGAAGAAGTCAAGGTGACACACAAAGAACACACGTACACAACTTCCAACATTGCAGCTCTGACCCTGAGGAGTGGCAGCAGTCACACACACAACGTGTCACAATCACTGAAAGCTACCACAGACTGTAAATTACAAATTACATGACATGTGTAACCAACAAGTGCCAAGGGGAATCCTGAATGTGTCCCATCTGCGTTTGCCCACATCCCCAGCCCTGACAACAAAGACAACCTGGGATGACAACCTGATGAACCTTAGTTTGCCATGCACCCACATCCCGGAGTAACCAGTTCCAAGATGCTGGATGAACACAGAACAACTCAGCAAGCATCAGAAACAGGAACATCCGTAGGGACACAGCCTGTGTAGGAAAAGGGAAGGGTACACGCACAGACATGCTTACACAACACAAAACACGGGCCCAGGCAATGTCACGGGATTACACACTGCCATGAGGGCACTCCACTGCTGTGGAAGGTCCGCTGTGCCAAACCTTGTCTGTGCACGACTCAAACATGTCGGCAGAACACTCGGTCAGTGAGTCAACAACTACAACACACTGAAGGCTCTGCTCACATCAGCCTGGGTACGGGAGTGTCACGTCAGTCATCTGCATACACCCAAAACACGTGTCAAGCAAGGTGCACTGTATACACTGATGAGTCCTTCAACATTGGTGTGCTAAACTGCATGTCCAGTGGAGATGGGCACACAGTCAGGGAAATAGAAACATTGAACAGTGGTAAGCCCACCAGATGTGCATCACTGCAAGACAAAGATGTTAATTTACAAATGCAAAACGTACATCCCTGTGTCATATGCTGAACATCACACCCTCAGACTGCAGCAGAAGATGCCATAGATCCAGACTACAACAGGACACATATCCCATGGACCACATGGAGTCCATCACTGCAACACTTCATTTTCCTGATCTGAACACTATTACAACTGCAAATGCATGATGATACTCATCTACATCATGTACATCAAAAGAAAAACCACAATTAAACAAAAATAGGCTTTATTCAGCAAATGTCAATAAAAAATCAGAAGTCCAAATTAAACTAAGGCCAATGGCCAGTCCAAATACACAGTCCCAACAGGGTGATATGTGACAACTTGTCACCCATTGCTTGCCTGCACTGGTAGGGACAGGGGACATCCCCCTTGGAGGGGCATGCAAGGGGCAGGCCAGGCACCGCAGGGACAGGATCAGGGGATGCCAGAGTGAGGCAGTGAAGGGGTGGTGGGTGCAGGAGTGTCACCGGCAACTGCAGTGGAGGTGTCTGACTCAGGGGGGGCCGACACCACTGTAGGGCACAAGTCAGATGGTGTTGGTGCTGCAACCACTGCAGTGGGCTGGTCTGATGGAGTGGACTGGGTCTCCACTGCAGTGCCCGAGTCAGACGGGGTGGTTGTGGACTCCACTGCAGTGCATGCCTCCAAGGGAGTTGAAGGGGGGGCAGATGAGGTGGGCAGGACAGAGGGGGGGGACCCGGTCTCCACACCAGTGGCACAAACAGGCTGAGCGTCTGGGTTGGGGTGGAAGAGCAAGTGGCAGGGGGGAGGGCCTAAGCAGTTTGGGGATGCGGTATCGGTGTGTGGGGGAACCTGGGGCAGGGTGTGGCGGTGGAACCTGTGGAGTGGTGGCCTGGGGGATGGATGAGAGAGACTGGGTGGTGGAGCTGCATGGTGGTGGTGGTGGAGTCTTGCCCTTCCTGGTCCGTGGGGACTTCCGAATGGGGTCCTCAGTCTGCCTGCGCCTGGGGGAGGGTGTCCGGGGGCAAGGGGCACTCCCCTCTGTGTGGGTGCACTTCTTCTTCCCCCGGTATGCCGGATCTGCAGGATCGGAGGGGAAGAGGCCGAGGTCACAGAGGAAGACCTGCTGTGTAGGTGGGGTTGCAGGTGAGGCAAGGGAAGGGGTCTTGGAGGGAGAGGATTTGGAGGACTGCGGAGTGACTGTGGATGCCTTTGTGTGTGTCTGTTCCCCATTCCCTGTGTGTGTGGTATCTGTCCCCTGAGGATGCTTGTGTGCACGTCTTGCCTTTCTTTTGGGTGTGTCTGTGCTGCTCGTGTCTGTGTGTTTGGGTGATTGTGCAGGTGTGCATGTGCGTTGGACAGGTAGAGTGCCTGGAAGTGTGTATGGGGCAGAGGTAGGAGGTGGGAGGGACTGTTGGAGGAGGGACACTGCTGCCATCAGGGAGGAGTCCATGGACTTATTGCTCCTCTGTAGGGCAGACATACCCGTCGAGATGCCCTCCATGAACGACACCAGCTGTGTCAACAGAGTGGTGTGTGCATGGAGGACACTCAGCATTGCTGTCTGCCCTACATGGAGCTGCCGAAGTAGGTACACAGACTCCTCACTCAGGGCAGCAGGGGACACAGGGGCAGGGGGTGCGGCGCCTGGCACGAAGGAGACATGCTCCTGAACACGGGAGCCTCCACGGACCTCTGGAATTGGAGCCAATGGGAGGGCGGTGCTGGTGGTGGTCGTGGTGGGACCAGACAGACTAGCGGGGGTGTGGTGGCTGCTGACACCCGCCTCCACATGGGAGTCATCCTCCGAGCTGCTGTGGTCCTCAGCTGAGATGGATGGTGCTGAGGACTCCTCGGTGAGGCTCCCCTCACCCTCCGTGCCACTGGGTCCCTCTGACCACTCGTCCGATGCTGACCCAGTCTGGCTCCGCTGCTCCTCCTGCTCCGTGGAGCTGTCCCCTCCTGTGGCCGTGGATGTATCTGCAAACAATTAGGGAAACAGACAAACATCAGTCACCTGCACTGACCGCACACACCACAGTAAGTACAGCACTTACAGAGCCAGCCCTGGCATCCTTAGTTGAACATTGCCAAAACTCTTCACACAGATTTGGAGAAGCCAATTGTCAGTCTGATGGTCAACCATGGGACTCACACCCCTCCTGCCCTTGCACCCATCTGTCTGGTGCCTGTCTGATGGTAAGACCCCAGTGTGGACACATGCACCACCTACACAGTTGTTGGACATTGCAGGGAACACGGTGAAGTATGTGAACATGCACACATCACATCTCTTGCCACTGAGTCAGTGCAGGTGTCTGGAGAAAGGGATGGCCAGAGTCTAAATAGAAATGCATGTGATGCATACCAGCACCAGACACCATGATGCACCCATGTCCGGATAGTCCATGCCACAATGGGGTGCATGTTGCACATGTCACTCCCCTGCAGGATCACTCTTAGGAAGTTTAATGCCATGACACAGGCATGCGTGCAAAGTCATACATCACTGTCTCCAGTCACATGGCCATGGCAGCCAGCCAACAACAGTCTGCACTGTGTCACAATCCTAGGACATGGGGAATGCAAGTTATGTAACTGACAAGTGCACATGTCCATCCCCCACACACCACATCATCTGAACTAGTATTTGTCCACGTCATGCCAATTGAACATATGGGGGACATGAAACACAACTCTCAGAACCTGAGCACCTCACAGTGTGCTGTGAATGAATAACAGCTGCCTGAAAGTCACAGTCGCATACACCTGTGTGCACAGTCAAGTGATCAAACATCTACAAGTCACAGAAGTATCGTCTCTCATGGTCACATCTCAGATGGCATGCTGAACCCTAACCGACAAACATACCAGTAGTCCTGACAACGAAGCCACAGCACAATGACACAGAGGCAGACACCTGAGGGAACATGTCACTGATCACAACATGTCAGATGATCCACGGGAGTGGGAGTACAGAGTCTATTGTATGCCCTGGAGTAGGCATGACTGTCAAGCTCCACCTGTAAGAGGGATGAGTCCTGGACAGTAGGCAGATGTCTAAGCATGTGTGACACACTTGATATACATACTCCTGAGGCCCAAACATTCTTCCCACCCGCAGCATGGGGGTGTGCCAAATACCCCAGGGACATGTGGTGAATCAGACCAGCAAGTGGACCACATATCAAAGTTACACCCAGATTACATGTCAGAACTTGGGCATTGTGTAAGCAATTGACCCACCCATGAATCCCACAACATAGTCACCAGAACAAATGCTGTCACCCACCTTGAGCAAAGCAAAATGCAATGACACAGTCCCCAAGTGACACAATTTCCTGACTGTAAGGGCCACACATATGCGTATCAGATGAGGAGTGGGCATGTCACAATAGAGGGACATGGGTCCTGGACCACAAGACTGATGTACTGTGGAAGTTTAACCAGGCCAGAGGAGGGCACATAGCATGTCAGACAAAGTGCACAGTGCTGTCATGGACTCACCCCCTCCTTGCTGCTGTCTGGCCTTCAGCTGCCCATCCAGGTCAGGGAAGACCACCGCCAGGATCCTGAGCATGTGGGGGGGGTCAGGGTCCGGTGTCCGCCCCTCCTGCGAGGAGGCGACAGCTTCAGCTTGACCCTTGCGATCCTCCGGGTCCAGCCTCGAAGGTCCTGCCACCTCTTCTGGCAGTTGCGGATCCGGCGCTTGTAGTCCCCCACAGATCTTACTGCCCGGGCGATGGTCAGCCAGATTTCCTGCTTCTGGTGGGCATCAACCTGTGAGGATGACAAAGTGAAAATGCCATTACTACACATGCAACATATACGTGCATCACACAGTTGGATATACATGTCTCAATCACTGGGGCACATGATGTACACAGGCAGTGCAACGATGGCTATGAACAGTTTGCCAGCAGTTACTACATGGTATCATTGCATGGGAAGTAAACCTTGTTGGAATGCACTGTTACTGCACTGTACCTGTTCAGTGCATGTAACTACACACTTTGGGGGTCAGAACTACTCAGTGAGCATGCTAGCCAGTGGTGTGCACACTGTAAGTCCTGCTAGTCAGACAACATGCAAAATTAGTAAGGCAGTGGACAGCACACTCACCTGCTCCCCTGGTTTCCCATACAGCTTGCTGTACTGTGGAAGGAGGCTGTCCAGCAGGGCCTGGTTCTACTCAAGGCTGAAGGCTGGGGCTCTCTCCACAGTACGTGCCATTGCAGTAGCCAGAGGATGCAGAGACAGCAGCAGTGTTGGTGGCAGATGTCGTCCTGGAGCATGTAGTGCAGGCAAATGAGCTCTCAGGGGAACAGCCAGCATTATATGTGTGCTGCAGAGGCAGATACTGTCCCATGTGTCCAAAGTGATAGGTCCAAGTCGTTTGCATCTTCTGAATCTGACCAATCCATGGAATAGCAGCACTAATACACGCCCACAGCATCCTTCAAAAATCCAAGTTCATGACACCCATGATTTTGCAACATTGTTGTGGCTGGCCAACTGAATTCACTGCATCAGACGCGTTGAAGCTTCGAATACGCATCCGTTGCCATGCCAGGCCACAGCCAACGCGTGCGCACCGTTCGGTCCATTGCTGTACAACGCGTATGTCGGGATACAACGCGTACCCGCTCACAACAGATGCAATGGGCCGGCCGGGCACACAGATCGGTCCATTGCTGTACAACGCTTACCCGCTCACAACAGATGCAATGGGCCGGCCGGGCACACCGCTCGGTCCATTGCTGTACAACGCGTACCCGCTCCCAACAGATGCAATGGGCTGGCCGGGCACACCGATCGGTCCATTTCTGTACAACGCGTACCCGCTCCCAACAGATGCAATGGGCCGGCCGGGCACACCGATCGGTCCATTGCTGTACAACGCGTACCCGCTCACAACAGATGCAATGGGCCGGCCGGGCACACCGATCGGTCCATTGCTGTACAACGCGTACCCGCTCACAACAGATGCAATGGGCCGGCCGGGCACACCGATCGGTCCATTGCTGTACAACGCGTACCCGCTCACAACAGATGCAATGGGACGGCCGGGCACACCGATCGGTCCATTGCTGTACAACGAGTACCTGTACAGGTCAGTCGCATATGTCACCATGCTTGTCACTGGTGAACGTATGCCAGCCACATATACCTGCCAGAGACTCAGGGGCACACCTACAACAGCACACCCAGTCCACACTGTTTCCTAAGGCATGTAAGGCTGCATTACTTTTTCTGTGTATGGGGGTTAACATGTGGTTTCTGTGGTGGCACTTGTGGGCAGCCACACCCAGGCTGTGCATGTGTTCATGGGGACAGGGTCCTTTGTGTGTTGTGCACATGACCACTGTGATGTGCAACAGTTCATTTCGGAGCATGTGGCATGGTCACATTTCCAGGTTGTGTATGTGTATGACATGTCACATACCCCCAGGGTCCCATGGGGGAAGGCATGTACGTCACAGGGTGACCCAGTGCCACAATAGTGATGTCCCTCCACAGTCTGTGTGCATGTTGTATTTCCGATGTCTCTGATTCCATGTGCATGATGGGAGACAGTCTCCACATCAACGTTGTTTGTGCATGGACTTTGATGTGCGTCACTGGCGTCCATGTCTGACCTGCGGAGGCGACAGGGGCCACTACCTGTGGGAGTCATGTTTGTTTTTCTGACGTGTACATGATACGCCATGTCATGCCAGTGTCCATGTGGCAAGACAGGGTCACTGGGAATCTACCTGTCAATGAGCTGTGATGCCTGTGGAGCATCTGTCCAGACATGTCACTGTGGTGTGTGTGGAACGTGACAGCAGTAAATGGGTACTGTGACACAGCCTAATGGTTTCCCATAGCACAACCTGGAACCTGTTGTCCACACATGTTGTACTGAGAAGTTAGATGATGGCCATGTAGGTGCGAGTTATGTCCGAACAGAACGGCACACACATCAAGTACTTGTGTCTCGTAATGATGTATCATGTGAAATTGAGTATGGTGAATATCACATATGTGGGGTGACTGACAATCTTTCTTTCTCCAACCTATGCACTGCAGGGCTCCAGCTGTCCATATACCATTCCCTGACCTGGCAACGATGGTGGTACGTGACAGCATCCGACGGTACCGCTTCACCAGGCAGCTGATTGAGGATTTGGCAGTGCGCTTGGCACCACATTTGCAACCTGGCCGGCCGTACCCTACGGCGCTGACCCCCAAGGTGAAGGTAATGGCAGCCCTACACTTCTTTGCCACCGGTACCTTTCAACACACTGTGGCGACTGCCGGTGGGATGTCACAGACTATGTTCAGCCGTGTGCTACGCGATGTTTTGGAGGCAATGTTGAGATGCCTGAACCAGTACATCTATTTCCCTACACGTCAAAAACTCACTGACGTCAAGAGTGACTTCTATGCCCTGGGGAGGATGCCACATGTCATTGGCTCCATTGATGGGACACATGTGGCTTTGGTACCACCACAGGCACATGAGCAGGCATACCGGAACCGGAAACATTACCATTCGATCAATGCTCTGGTGGTATGTCTTGCAGATATGAGCATCACACATGTGTGTGCCCGTTTCCCTGGTTCAGCACACGATGCCTACGTGATGAGGAGTAGTCGCATCCCGAGGATGATGGCACAGATGCAGAACCAGCGTGCCTGGCTTGTCGGTGTGTACTGACTTTGTACCATTGTGTGTGTTCTGCTCTGTAGTATTCCGCCCACTTTTCCAACTCAGCTAATGTGCACTTGTCTGTCCGTAGGTGACTCCGGATACCCCAAAATGCCGTTGTTGCTGACACCCCTCAGGAACCCTGTGACACCAGCCCAGATGCGCTACAATGAGGCACATGGTCGGACCAGGAGAGTGATCGAGCGGACATTTGGTCTCCTGAAGAGCCGCTTCCGCTGCCTGGACAAGACAGGAGGGGCCCTCCCATATGCCCCAGCAAAGGTGTGCAAGATTGTCATTGTCTGCTGCATGCTACACAACCTGGCAGTGCGGAAGGAGTTGCCTCTCATCCTGGATGACGATGACCAACGTCCGCCACCTGTGGAGGATCCTGGCCTGGACCACGGTGCCAGTGATGATGATGATGATGATGGTGATGTCCGCACACAGCTCATCACCAACTTCTTCAGCTGAATGTGAGTATCCAGGGAGATGTAATGTGAATGATGTGAGTTTGCATGATATGTGTGGGTGGTGCTCTGGTGCTGTTTGAGTGTGGCCATGTGCTACTTGACTGGATGCGTGCAGCAATGTGTCCTTACAGGTAGTCTGTACTCCCCAACAGTTTTGATATGCTAACTTGGTTCTGTGTAGTTGTCTTGTGACATGTATTAGGCATGAGTATTGCAGTTCTGTCCTGTTCTTCAGTGGTTTTAACTGTGTGTCATGTCTGTCCTTCACAGGGTGCTTACTGAGTACTTTGGTCAACTTGGATCCCCCGACACCATGATTCAGCTTTCAGGGTGGCAGCAGTAGTTTCCCTACAGGTGATGTGCCACACACCCCTGGACTTCATATCTTCTGCACTTGTTGACTGTGTGGCCACTGCCACGTGGGATTACCTTGCATTTGTAATGGAAACAACATGTTGCAAATGTGTAATAAACCTGTGCTTCACTTTGGGATGTGCGTTGTCTGTGGTCACACATCTGACTGACATTTGCTTACTGCACCTGTGGGCTAGTTGACACAGACTCTGAATAGGTGTGGTGCCTGCCATCCAAAATTGTTAAATGCATTCCACAGTATTTCCTGGCAACATCACTGTAGGCGATGAGTCCGATGGCACTGGTGTCTCTGTGTTGTGTAGCCCTAGTGGTGTGTCTCCCTCATATGTGTCACGTCACCATGACTCACATGACGGTGTTGTACTTGCTGTAGCAGTTAGCATACACAGTGCAATTTAGCAGCTCATCATCACCATAACAGTATCCACATTTGAATAACAACAGAGGCAAGTATGGTGTACTAGTGATTTTATTTACAGAAATGTGTGTGTGTATAGTGCACAGGATGGTGGGTGCTGTACATTGGGATTGGGATCCAAAGTTCCCAGATGAGTTGTAAGTCTTGGTAGCAGAAATGTCCTGAGTGAAGTCCACAGTCATATGATACATTAGTCCAACTTGGACTCCCCATGTCATGTGGGAGAGTTGTGTTGCATTCGACAGGGTGAAAAGTTTGCACACAAAGGAGAATTTCCGGAACAGGTGTTGGCTTCCTGGGGGATGTACGTGGCCATCAACCTCTCAGTTTTCCTTCCTCGGACGACCCCTCTTCTTTGGGGGGGGGGACCCTCACGTGCAGGCTGCTGCGGTGCAAGGGACTCTCCGCCAGAGTCCTCCTCCCTCCCTGTGGCAGGGTCAGTTGTTGCAGCACCAGATGTTGTGGGCACACAGGGAGGTGTGGCCATGTTGGTGCTAATCTGGCGGAGGCATGTCAATATGTCCCTATGCACCTCTGTGAGTTCTTGCAATGTGTCCCACTTGGACTCCATGCGAGACATGTGTGTCTCCACACAGGACATGTGGGAGTCCAAGCGGGCATGATGGGCAGCCTGCTGCTGTTGTATGTCCTTGAGGATCCCCACTACCTGTCTGACCTCTCCGGTGCTATTCTGGTACGCATCAGCAATGCGTGCCAGTTGTGGGTCATCATGCAGTCCAGACCCCTCTGCAAGCAGCGACCTATGTCTACCACCCCTCCCACCACCCCTGGCGACACATGCAGGACCTGCGGTGGCACGCACAGGTGACCCGAGGCCCCCTTGGGGGTTGTTAGTGGTGTTGCTGTCCGTTGCTCCACGGTGGGCCTGGGGCCCTGTGCTGTTGTCATCGGTGGTCCTTGGTCTGTCCGTGTCGGCGGGGGTGGTCTGTGTGTTGGCAGTTGTTGGAGGGGTGGGTGCAGGGGGTGCAGATGTTGGTCCTGCTGGTGCTGCATGATGACTCACACCGGAGGTGCCAGGTAGGTCTTCGCCATCCGAGGAGGGCAGAGGCTGTTCCACACCAGTGAGCTCAGTGTCCCCCGGAGCCTGGGACAGGGACTCCTCCTCGCCTGCTGCTGTGTCCCCATCATCATCACCTATATTTGGAAGAGACACACCTTGTATGTTATGTTTCTACAGGCATCAATGGTTCACACACCTGACAGTTGTGACTGTACCTCTGGATGCGGGCATGTACATTGCATTGTCCTAAGTTGTCACAGTAAGAGGTTGATATTGGTGTAGCACATTGTCCTGCATACCTGGGGCATTTCAATGTGAATGTTGAGGTGTGTGCATGGCCAGCATTGGTTGTATTTGGTGGACATCCGGCCATCTTTCTCCACCTAGCCCAGTTATCCCACCATGAAGCATGCCACCCTTGCAGTGGGTTCAGGTTGACTCTCAGGATGTCATTCAGTGGTGTCTTGCTGTTCGTTGTTGCACAGTTCCCAGCAGGGCCTTGTGCTCCCCACAGCAGTACCCAGTGTCAGCCATCTTGTCAGTCCTTATCCACTCCCTGTGATGTGAGCATGGTTCAGAGTGGTGTTGATGGGCCAATTGTGAGGGTGAGCAATTTCTGTGACTACAACTCCCATCATGCTATTGCCTACACCCCCCTTCCCAGCATGCCCATACTTCCTTCCTTTTGAGTGGACTTCACTGTGTGTGAGTGTGACAGCAATGGCAAGATGGCTGACATTGTGGTCCTGTTGTTTGTTGGTGCCCAGTTCCCAGCAGGGCCTTGTGCTCCCCACAGCAGTACCCAGTGTCAGCCATCTTGTCAGTCCTTATCCACTCCCTGTGATGTGAGCATGGTTCAGAGTGGTGTTGATGGGCCAATTGTGAGGGTGAGCAATATCTGTGACTACAACTCCCATCATGCTATTGCCTACACCCCCCTTCCCAGCATGCCCGTACTTCCTTCCTTTTGACTCTGCTTCCCTGTGGGGTAGTGTGCCTGTGCTGACAGGAAGGCTGACAGTGTTGTCCTGGCGTTTGTTTGGCTACAAGTCCCAAGAGTGTCCCTGTGCTTCACACAGCATTACCCAGGGTGGTGGTTCTTTGTGGGATCTTCATTTGGTGTGTGAGGCATTGCATTCTCCCAGGTGGGTTATGTGGAGTTTGTGTTGAGGGGGTGTGTGAGGAGAGCTGCTTGTAACTATGGTCAGTGCTGTCAGTCCTCCTTCCCACCCAGCCAGATATCCCACCATGCAACGTGCTTGCATTGCAGGGAGTGCAAGTTGGCTTTCAGGAAGTCAGGCAGTGGTGTTCTGCTGTTTGTTGGTGCACAGTTCCCAGCAGGGCCTTGTGCTCCCACAGCAGTACCCAGTGTCAGCCATCTTGTCAGTCCTTATCCACTCCCTGTGATGTGAGCATGGTTCAGAGTGGTGTTGATGGGCCAATTGTGTGGGCGAGCAATATCTGTGACTACAACTCCTATCATGCTATTGCCTACACCCCCCTTCCCAGCATGCCCATACTTCCTTCCTTTTGAGTGGACTTCACTGTGTGTGAGTGTGACAGCAATGGCAAGATGGCTGACAGTGTGGTCCTGTTGTTTGTTGGTGTACAGTTCCCAGCAGGGCCTTGTGCTCCCCACAGCAGTACCCAGTGTCAGCCATATTGTCAGTCCTTTTCCACTCCCTGTGTTGTGAGCATGGTTCAGAGTGGTGTTGATGGTCCAAATGTGAGGCTGCCCATTATCTGTTACTACGAGTCCCATCATGCTCTTGGCTACACTGACTTCACCAGCATACACAGGATTCCTTCCTTTCAGTGAGCTTCCCTGTGAGGTGGTGTTCTAGTGGTGGCTAAATATCTGACAGTGTTTGTTGGTTAGATTTGTGCCACTGCCTAGCTCTATTTGTTATTTCGTTTGTACATGTCATGACACAGTTACATATCACTATGACATGGCATGCATTGTGTTTATCTGACTAACATACACATCTTGGGATGATTATCTTTTGGTTGCTGTGGATTTGCTAGGGGTGCATGGTTTGACTATCCCCTTGACAGTGATGTGTGTGTATTGTCACACAATATTGTGTATATTAGTTGTGTACTCACCAGGCTCTGGGATGTTTGATAGTCCATATACGCTCACTGGTGGTAGGATGGCCCGCACCTTCTCCTCCCAGGGCCTGAGGTATACTGGTTTGGCAGGAGGGCCACTGCCGGTGTGCTGGCTCAGGAGATAATCCTTCTTCAGTAGGTCCCTGACCCTCCTGCGCACATCATACCACCTGTTCTGGATGTCTTCCTTTGTGCGCAAACATGGTGATTGTGCGTTGACCCTGTCGACGATCCTCGCCCACATCTTGGTTTTCTGCACCATGGGGGTCTGTTGGACCAATGTGCCAAACAACTGTGGCTCTACCCTCAGGATCTCGTCTACCATGACTTCCAATTCACTATCTAGGAACTTTGGATTCTTCTTTAGGGGCATGGCGATGGGTGGTGGTGGTGATTGATGTGTGTGTGTGTGCAAGTGAGGGTGTGTGAGTGTAGGTTTTGCTGGGTGTGTGTGAGGGTGCTATTTGTTGAGGTGCTAATGGTGTGTGGCTTTTGTGTTGGATGAGCTGTGTGTCTGTGTTTGCTGTCTGATGGTGTTCTGTGCTGGCAGGTCAGTGGAATTTGCAAAGGATCATGGTAGGGATTTGTGGCCTTTATGTAGGTGGAGTTGGGGGTGTGTCCTTGTTCCATTTCCCCCCCCCCTGTATTTATTGGCTTTGTCATTGCTTGTTTGGCCCTATTTTTTTGTATTTTTTCATTTGTAATTGTTGTGCATGTAGGAGACGTTCTTCTGACCGAGTAGGACGTTGCAGTTGTCTCGTGCGCGCCTCTCCAAGTCGTTCCCGCTGTGTTTCAGCTAAGTTTCATTTGCGGCGTACGCGTCTGTCGCGGAGTATTGTGTTTGTTCGGCTGGCTTTTGCATGCGTGTCGGTCGTACGGCTTGGGCTCCGTGCGAATCGGTCTGATCTTGCACCCATTGCATCGTACTGCGCGGGTCGGAGTTCACGGGTACGTTTCGTTCGGGTTGATTCCTGGTGCGTGTCGGTCGGTTCTATTCGCGTGGTTTCCCGGCCGGATAGCTTGTTTCCGTCCGGGTCGGTCGTTCGGCTTGAGTTCCGTACGAGTCGGTCGTGATTCACATGCATTTCATCGTACTACCCGGGTCGGGCAACGCCGGTACGTGTCGGTCGGACTATATTCCCGTACCGAGTCGGTCGGGTGGTTTTCCGGCCCGAATCGGAACCGGCCCCTCAGTTTCAGTCTTGTTGGATTCGGGAGCAACAGGTAATTTTTTGGATATAAGATTAGCTCAAAAATTACATATCCCAACGGTACTAAAGGCACAACCAGAACCCGTTTGTGCAGTTGATGGGTCAGCATTATCTTCCGGGTTGATAACAAATCAGTCATCACCTATTACTATGGTATGTCAGAATGGTCACACTGAATTCTTGAGTTTTGATCTTATTGACACTCCCACGTTTGGTCTTATCTTAGGTGTACCATGGTTGACAACACACAATCCTAAAATAAATTGGGATCTAAGAACAGTAACTTTGGATTTCTCTTACTGTAGATCACACTGTTATCAAGAAGCCCATCATGAGTCTATGACAGTTTTACATTGCGCCAATACTATACCATCTTCTATCATGATTCCTCCTGAATATCAAGAATATCAGGATGTGTTTGATCCTGTAAAGGCAAGTACCCTACCTCCTCATAGATCATATGATTGCCGTATTGATTTAATACCAGGAGCCCCACTCCCAAGTAGTAGAGTATATGCTCTTTATGAAGAAGAAACTAAATATTTGAGAACTTATTTAGATGAGTTATTAGCATTAGGTTTCATTCGACACTCAACATCTTCTGTCTCTTCGCCACTGTTTTTCATTCCGAAGCGTGACGGTGGCCTAAGAGCATGTATAGACTATCGCGGATTAAACAAAGCCACTATTAAAAATAAATATCCACTACCTTTGATCCCAGTTCTTCTTGATCAGTTACGTCATTCTACTATATACACTAAACTAGATTTGAGAGGGGCATACCATCTTGTCCGGGTCAAAGATCATGATGAGTGGAAAACAGCCTTTCGAACCAAGTTTGGTTTGTTTGAGTACACTGTCATGCCCCTTGGCCTGTGCAATGCCCCTGCGGCCTTTCAATACTTTATAAATGAAGTAGTGAATGAATTTCTTGATGTCTGTGTAATAGTGTATATAGATGACATACTCATCTATTCAAAGAAAGAAGACGAACATGTACAACAAGTAAGAGCTGTTTTAGCCAAACTGCAAGAGAATCATCTTTTTGCAAAATTGGAAAAATGTACATTTAATACGAAATCAGTAGAGTTTCTAGGATATTGTTTGTCCCCAGCTGGAATCATGATGGATCCAAAAAAGGTGAGTGCCATAATGGATTGGCCAGAACCTACATCAGTAAAAGAAGTACAGAAAGTGTTAGGTTTCGCCAATTTTTACAGGCGCATACCTCACTTTGCAGACACAGTTGTACCAATCACTAAACTATTGCAGAAGGGACAAACCTTTGTTTGGACAGAAAAGGCAGCTCAAGCTTTTGTTCAACTGAAAGAAAAATTTACTTCAGCACCCTTATTGAAACATCCGGATCCAGAACTTCCTTTTTTTGTAGAAGCGGACGCTTCACAAATGGCAGTGGGAGGAGTTCTCTCGCAAAGAGATGAACAGGATAGACAATTACATCCAGTGGCATTTTATTCCAAAAAATTGCTTCCTGCCGAGCAAAATTATACAGTGGCAGGGAGAGAACTCATAGCTATTAAATTAGATTTCACTGAATGGCGACATCATTTAAGGGGAACTAAGGGGCCCATTACGATACCCGGCGTAAATAAATCCGCCAGGCATGGAAGCGGCAAAAATCCGCCCGCACACACCGCCTGAACACCGACCACGCCATTATGATTACACAAACCGAAAACCGCCATCGGCGGAAAAATCACACAAAATACCGCCCGCCATCGTCCGAGTCGGAGTCAAACCGCCCGCCACGGACGGAAACACGCACGACAACACAAAACCGCCCGCCCTCACGGCCGACACACCGCACGTGAAATTACGATCGCACCGACATGAGCGCGGAAAAACCACAAATATACCGCCCGCCAGCGCAAACAACGCCGATGAGAATCGACACGGCAGAAGCCATGGCGCCAACGTACCTGCACAGAAACCATCCGCACACAAAACCAATAGCACACAACATGGCCAACAAGTCCACACAGCAAGGCACGCACAAATACACAAGCACAGTACACATCCCGAAAACACCCCCGGACAAACAAAAAATACAAAGGCCAGAACCCCAGACACAACACACCTGAAAACAACAGACCATGAGGACACACCCACATAGGTGAGTACAAAAGCAGCACTCCCACAGACTACAACCCCTTGCTACATTGCAAACCAGAGAGGAGAGGAGAGGACACAGTGACACAGCAAGGACAGCAGCACACCACAGAAACGCACACATCACTACCACCACCACCACCACCACCACCACCACCAAACACCACCACCACCACCACCACCACCACCACCACCACCACCACCACCACCACCACCACACCCCGGCACCACAAACCCCCTGCACATTACACAACACACACCGCACCAGCACCACAAACACCATGGCACCACAAAGGATGCCCAAGTTCACGCCCATGGAGCTGACGGTCATGGTCGACGAGATCATCAAGGTGTACCCACAAATCTATGGGAACATGGTCCAGCACACACCACTAGCCACCAGAAACAGAATGTGGAACCGGATCGTAGACCAGGTCAATGCAGTCGGGACCCTGCCCAGAAACAGAGTCGAGATTAACAAACGTTGGAATGACGTAAAGAGCCTGGTCAAGAAGAAGGAGGGCAAAAACAGAGAGCTGGCTGCCGTCACTGGCGGAGGGAATCCCGCGCTCTTTAAGACCTTCAAAGCGTGGGAGGAGAAGGTGCGAGTCGTAATCCATCCGGAGATCCTCGCCGGATTAGCAGGGGGAGTGGAGGCTGGTAAGTACAAACTAATGTATACCAGCACACCGCTATGTACTCACATGCGCAACTACCATGCCACAGCTCCCAGGGACAAACACCCCCATGTCCAGCACACAATACACAACACATCACACACACATGCAACAGACACTACCACACACAGCCCAAACCGAACAACTGTAAGATGCGTGGGGACATGTGTACACTAAGCCAGCCACGTAACCACCAACAGGTCCCCAAATATGCCAGAAGCGCCACAACGAGCACCCACCACACCCATGTGTCCGCCACAGCTGCACTAACCGACAAGTAACAGGTAAGTGGCAGGAACACAAAGTGCAGTGGGTGGGACGGTGGACAGCCCAAGTACAACACACACCAGGCCCCAGTCCCACAGCACAGCAAGGAGGAGCATCCCCCACACCCCACAGCCACGTGTCAGCCACCGCAGTGCACAACGACAGCCGAAAGGCAGACATCACGGTCCACAGCAATCGGTGTCAGTGGGTGTCCAGCCACCCCCACGACCCACAACACCCCCCCACTCCCACAGACCTGCAACATGGAGCACCCCCGCTTAGAGCCATGTGGCATCCAGTACAGTGCACGCACGAACAACTTGCAGGTGGGAAACTGGACAGGGCTGGATTACTGGAGGCATGAGGACCATAACACCACCAACACATGGGACATGTCACGTAGCAGACGAACACGCAGCACCGCCCACCGTCACGAACAAGTGAACAATGTGCACACGGACATGAACAACAGACTCACACCCCACATGACCCATCACAGACATAGCAACACCCAAGGAGCCACGTCTGCATGCACAAGCCACACTGAATATAGTCCCACACGGCAGCCACTGTGCAACTCATCACACACAACCGAAACACCATTGAAGTCCTGTCCATGTAGCCCCCACTGCCTGTCAACCCCACACCCCACAACTACGCCTATGTAAGACAAACAACACTAGACGCAACAGAGCGGAACAACATAAATGCACACGAACACCACTGAACCCATCAAACTCACAGACACACCATGCACATACAACATACCATCCATCCCATCCGTCAGCCCCAGTCTCATGAAAGGCATGTCATCCGCACAGCTGCCACACATACAGCAGTCACGCTAAGACACATGCCCATGACCAACCATGTGCCAGAAGTCAATTAAGCGCACGACACACTGTGAGCAACAACACACAACATGGGCCACACCCCCCCGAGCACTGCAGTGATGCACATGGCACAGGGCAGCACGCACACCAAGGAGATGGGACAACTGCAATACGTTGGCTGGCACACAACTATCACTCACTCATAACGATGCGTCCAATGCCATGTCCAGTAATCACAACAGACAGCAAATATGCAGGGCATGTCAGGCATGCACACACCTCAGACCATGCACTGTCATGCTGCCACAACACATGTCACGTTCGGCACCCATGGCTCACAGCATGTACCCCAAAAGCATATCCCCTCCCAAATGCGAATCTGGGGCATGGCCCCCATGTTGCCATATGCGTTCCTAAGCGTTCCATTTGAACCCCAAAAGCATATCCCCTCCCAAATGCGAATCTGGGGCATGGCCCCCATGTTGCCATATGCGTTCCTAAGCGTTCCATTTGAACCCCAAAAGCATATCCCCTCCCAAAAGCGAATCTGGGGCATGGCCCCCATGTTGCCATATGCGTTCCTAAGCGTTCCATTTGAACCCCAAAGGCATATCCCCTCCCAAATGCGAATCTGGGGCATGGCCCCCATGTTGCCATATGCGTTCCTAAGCGTTCCATTTGAACCCCAAAAGCATATCCCCTCCCAAATGCGAATCTGGGGCATGGCCCCCATGTTGCCATATGCGTTCCTAAGCGTTCCATTTGAACCCCAAAAGCATATCCTCCCAAAAGCGAATCTGGGGCATGGCCCCCATGTTGCCATATGCGTTCCTAAGCGTTCCATTTGAACCCCAAAAGCATATCCCCTCCCAAATGCGAATCTGGGGCATGGCCCCCATGTTGCCATATGCGTTCCTAAGCGTTCCATTTGAACCCCAAAAGCAAAGTACAAACCAGACCCAGGATGGGCCAGGAGCCCGCATACACCAGAGTCACAATGAGTAGGGGCACAGCAACACACCCATCGGCATGGCCAATCCGTCCCATGCCACATGTGCACAGCACACAGTCCCATTGCCTAGCACACACAACTACAGATGCCACAGCCACACACTCGCCTCCGGGAAACCCATGTACGAGATTGCACGAACTGCCAATGTCAGACGACTAATACATACTTCGCCAGGTGCAACACAATAACAAATCTCATTCTCTCCACAGGTGACGAACTGCCGGATGCTGGGGATGGAGACAGCAGCCAGCCCAGCCAACCCACAAGCCCCCAACGAGGACACACGGATCTGGAGGATCTGTCCTCCTCTTCGGACACGGACCACCAAGCTGGCCCATCTGGCGTGGCAGGGCCCAGCCGCTCCCCAGGACCCCTCCTACCCACCAACCCATCATCCAGGGATGCTGAACAGTCCCAGTCCCCTGCTGCCACTGTCGTTGCGGCCACACCCACGGTCATTGCGGCCACTACCACTGCCGCAACCGCCACCATCGCCGCACCGACCACCACCGCCTCCACCACCACCACGTCTACGCTGGCACCAGCCCAGGCGCAGGTGGTGGCCCGGCCGACTGGATCCACCCTGGGAGCCACAGCGAGGACCGTGGTGTGCAATGTGGCTAGTGGGCAGGCCGGTGGCAGCAGGACTGGTAGGAGGAGCAGGGTCAGGGAAACGCCAGCCTCCCCTGGGAGCCATGCCCTGCCTCAAATGGCCAGAGTCCTTGGGGCCTATGAAGAGGCCCAAGGACAATGGGCCAGGTCTGCTACTGACACGCGGGAGGTGCTTGGGGTGCTGAGGTCCATGGACGCCCATATGGGCCAATTCGTGTCCCGTATGGACCAACTCGTGGACCTCATGGGCCAGCTGGTGGTGGCGGTGGGGTCACAGGCAAGGCCAGCAACACCACCTCCGCCACCACCTGCTAGGGCGCAGGGTCGGGCAGCAGTGTCCACTTCCCCTGCGTCCACAGCCAGTGAGCACACCTCAGCCACCACCAGCAGGTCGCCACCACACACCCCCTCCCAAACGTGGAAGGGGCCGTCCGAAGAGGAAACAGATCTCCCGGGAGGACTTCGCACGCTCCAGTCGCAAGTGAGGCAGCCAGCCAGCCTTCCGCCAGCCTTCCTTGACCAGCCACTGCATTGACTTGCTCTACGATCCCACTCCACACAGCCATCTGGATGGCATGTGTGTGTTGGACTATGGACATAGAACCAGTGGGTACACCCTGATCATCACGCAGCCATGACCGACAGCTCATTGTCACTCCACGCACCACTTTTGTCATCACCTTACACACAATCACATGTCACAGTTTGTAATAAATGCACCTTTTTCACTAACTGCTGTTTGTGCCCTGTGTTTTATTTGTACGGAATACAACGGCCACCTTGGGCGGAAAGGCACCTGATGCGTGGCATGGCAATGGAATCCGGAGGGCCTGTAGGGACCTAGGGGTGGGAGACAGAACAGGAGCACATTCAATGAGTGTGTCACACACCCATCACACAGTACATGTCAACAACTACAAGCAATGTACACACATCGCACAGAGCAATAGGGCACAATGCCACAGTCACCAACAGTGGCATACTACCCTGGCCATGGAGCGTTGACACACTGCACGCAGTGAACATACGGCCACCCTGACACAGCACACACACACCTGCACAGATACAGACACATCATCCGTTGTACATGGACACTCACCGTCAAGTGAAGTAGCGGGCGATGAGCTGCTGGCGCACATTCCCAGCTTCCTCCTCTCCGCTGTCCTCCTCACTCGAGCTGTCCTGGTCTGCGGGCTGGGGCCCTGGTTGATCTCCGTCATCCACAATGAGGGGGATCTGCTTCCGAATGGCCAGATTGTGCAGCATGCAGCACGCCACCACTATCTGGCACACCTTCTGTGGGAGTACGCCAGTGCACCCTCGGTGCGGTCCAGGCACCTGAACCTGGACTTGAGGAGGCCAAAGGTACGCTCGACCACACGTCTGGTCCTCCCATGTGCCTCATTGTATCGATCGTCTGCTGGGGTGCGAGGATTCCTCAATGGACTGAGCAGCCATGCCCCATTCGGATACGCAGAGTCACCTGGGTGTGAGGGACACAGAGAACCGTTGCTATTCCAACTGGACAGGGGACAGCATCGCACAACCAGCACGCTACACCACTCCACATACTCACCGACAATACAGGCACGATCCTGTTGCAGATTGGCCATCAGTCGTGGCAAGATGCTGTTGCGCATTATGTGTGCGTCATGTGCCGAGCCTGGAAACTTGGCACACACGTGGGTGATCACCATGTCCGCAAGGCACACCACTTGCACATTCAGGGAGTGCGTGTGCTTCCTGTTGCGGTACAGGTGCTCAGTGGCCTGTGGTGGAACAAGGCCAACATGTGTGCAGTCAATGGCTCCCACGACGTGTGGGATTCTGCCAAGGGCATAGAATGCACCCTTCACTGCCGCCAATTCACGAGCCCTGGGGAATCTGATGTACCTGTTTCGGCACAGCATCATGGCTGCCAGTACATCCCTCAGCACCTTGCTGAACATGGGCTGGGACATCCCTCCTCCACTGCCCACTGTGTGCTGGAATGACCCAGTGGCGAAGAAATGCATGGCGGCCATCACCTTAGCCGTGGGGGTGACAGCAGTCGGATACACCCTGCGGGGACGGAGATGGGGCTCTAACATGGCACACAGTCGATGCAGAGTTGGCCTGTCCAGCCGAAACTTCCTGATTACCTCTGTATCGTCCATGTCCGCCAGCAATTGGTATGGGCGGTCAATGTTCGGTCTCCGCCTGGGTTAAATGGCAGAGGACACATGTCAAAGCAACACGGCACATAGCAATTTCGCATACACATCACTGACATGACTGAGCAAGCACATGAGCCACAGCCCAGCTGTCAAGCTGGGACGGCTCGGCCACAATACACTTACACAGGTCTCCCAACAATGGCAATGGCAAGTGAGACATACCACTGCCATGTGCATGCACATGGGGATCTAGGCCCCAATGACTTGCGGGGCGTGCTGATGGGGACTGACTGCATATTCGTCAAGCGGCAACGCCACGGCAACATGAGTGTCTGCTGAGCATGGAACTGCTTCCGAGGCTGGATGAGTATGGCACACGACGACGACGATGTGGGCACGGGCTGAGCGGCCAATACAAGTGGGACCTGTGGCACGAGGGGATATGAGACAGTAGTAGGTGTCAGCACTGCACCCTATGTACAGCACTGTACGGATCACAGCTCCCGAAACATTGACTGGTGTCCACATTGACAGCCCCATGCCAAGACGGCTGTGTGCTTGCAGTCACACGTCACAGGTGAGAGGTTACATTGCACGTGCCAGGTGGCAGACGTACATAGTGGGAGCTGGCATGTGTGTGCATGTGTCTCCTGTTCAGGATCCACCAGATGGGCGCTGACTCTGTACTGACCATTGGACACAGCATGTTCCGTGGAAGGCTTGTGTGTGTGGGATGGTGGCACTGGATGTGCCTCCGTTGGGTGGGGGCCATGCACAGGGCGGGTACGTCGATGATTGCGCATTGTTGGTCACGGTGGGTGCACCAACTAAGATGTGTTGCCCTGTGTTCAATTCCTATGTCCGCATGATGATGGACTGTGGATGTGAGCAGACTACACATTGGTCGATGTGCTGTCTATATGCATGTGCCTTCACACCAGGCACAGCTGCCCCTGCACATGTGACCCCTGCTGGACTCGCTGCTGGGTCTGTGGAGCTGATGCACCTTCTGCGCGTGGGGCGGACAGCTCTCCTCACTTCCCTCATTGCGCATGTCATGTCTTTGCCGCAGGTGACATGGATCATGGAGGGCCCACATGTACGCGTGGGTAGGCTACACATGATTGTTCACTGGTCGCCACCCCCAGTCAGTGTTTCGAATGGGAAGGTTGTCGTGCTGGTGGTATGTTCGATGTGGCGGATGGGCGGGCCTAGGTGCGGGCTTACATTCCGGACATGGGGGGTAGTTGGATTGGCGACTAGTTGCAGTACACACGGGACACGTCTCTTCCTTTCCACATCTGGGTCATCCCTTGTACTAACTGACAGTGATACAGTCATCTTCGCCCCAGCCCTCATGTCCTCCCTCGCCCCCCAATATGCATGCTCACCTGCGAGGCTAGCGCTTGCACAGGCAGCCCCAAGCTCGCACCAGAGAGGGCAAGGAGTGTATGTGTGGGTCCAGTTGCACGAGTGGGCTGTCTCAGGGTATGATGTGTGGCGGGACGCCGTCCACCTGCGTGGTGCCCCAAATGGAGACCCGGCCTGCATGGACTATGCATCACAGTCTTCGCCTTCCGGATCCGCCACCTGCGACACCCAGTGGCTGTGGCTGCCCTTGCGGCCAGGCCGCGTCCGTCTGTGGCTGTTGGCCCACACATTCACTCTTTGGCCTCTCTGGGGAGGGCTCGGGGTGGTGGCGCACGCGCTTGCACTTAGTCGCAATGGCATGTGTCGTGGTTGGTGTGATGGGCAATGGATGGGATGGTGCGAGCCACCTCCCGTGACGTCAGTGCTGCTCGTGCTGTGGTGCGTCCCCCCTACACTTCCATCTGACTTGTGCCATGCTAGACGTTGAGGTTCTATTGCCTGCGTGATATGACCAGGAGGAGCGCGAGGAGACCTCACACACACCATGCTCCACTGCCATCCCGTGCCCTGTATCACCTGTGCGATTGACTATGTTGGGGTTACACCTGGTCGACTGGGGCTGTGTGTGCCTTGTCAAGGGGCATGGCGGGCGCACAACAGGATCCAGCTTGTCCACAGAGGGTGGGCTGAGGTGCGCCTGGTACCGCTTTGTACGTGTGACCGGCTGCTGTGCACACACGTGTTCACTCCCCCCCGACAGGTGTCCTCTCACAATGCCCAGGGAAGCGGTGGTGTACTGTTCATGACCCCTCCCAACACGGCGTGCTCCAACTTGGCATGTGCGCATCTACCCGTCGCACCCACCCACCTGAGCACTGCGTCCATACGACTTCACACGACACATGTGTGTCTTCCACAGTAGTGCTACTCATTTGCGTTGACATCCAATGCCAGTGGACTACATGGTCATGTCACGACTGCCGTGTACTTCACATACTCTCATCCTCTCTCATTCGTACTTGTGAAATGAGTCAGCGGAGACAGTTTTGGTTTCAAACATTATATTGAGTCTTCTGTCCTCTGTGATGCAGTATAGTGGACACTACTGGCAGCGGGATACATGTTGAGGATATACTGAGCATGATTACAAATGGGATAGGGTGTAGGGTTACATGTGATTAGCTGTTGCATGTGGGATGTGGGCTTCAGAGTTACATCTGCTTGGCCAAGGCTGTGCTAATGTACATTTACGTATAGCTGCGGAGCTGCGGACTTTGACACAGACGGTATACATGTAGCCTACCAGACCGCTCGGCATCATGGGCACAGTCCATCTCAGTTCCATGTGACAGGTTTGCTGCGGTTGTTCCTCATGCACGCGTGCATGTGAGATGACATCAGGGCATGTGCTTGCGTGCATGCAGCGGCGTGCCACTTGTTGTTGCACTGTGGTGGTTACTGGACATGTCACAGTCACTGGGGTCGTGTTGTTGTTGTATGCACTTGTCGTCCATGCAAAGGTCCTGGTATGGGATTCCCGGGCGGGGGTGGGAGGGGTGCAGCACCCACAGACTCCAGGCGACCTATTCATGTCCACTGAGCGGTGTGTGTGTCCATGTGCGCTGGATCCATGTCGTGTCCTGGTTGTTCGTGCAGTTCCGTCCATGTGGGTGCGATACACAGAGCCCATGCCACTGCCTCCCACGATGCATGCGGTGTTCCTGGATGTGATGGGGAACAGTGTGCATGTCCCGGTCATATCCGATGTCATGGCGATGTCGTTGATGGTGTGGTTACAGTTGCCGGTCGTTTGGTATGGCTGTTGTGGTGGTGACTGGCCAGTCCGTGCGGAAGCTGAGCATGGGTGCGGGGTTGGACTTCATAGGTCACTCGGGGAACCTGCGTTGTGGTCCGACGTATTTACAGGTTGTCAGGTATGCGATGCCGTCCAGCAGGGCTTCCATGTCATTGGTGGTGTACATGTTTGCCAGCCAATGAAGCGGATGGTGGCTGTCAAGGTGTTGTTCGTAGGTTGTCCCTTGGAGGACCATGATGGGGCATGCTGGGTGACATTCGATGTAGCTGTTCTCGATGATCCGTCGTGTGGAGGCACAGTGGTTCCATTTCAGTGCGGGTGCGATGTTGGCCACATACGCCATGCCCCCATAGGCAGAGCAGGCCCTGTCGTGTGCGTCCAGAGGGAGGAGTAGTGGTAGCAGGTCCGCCTTCAGACATGCCGGGTTGGAGAGGCATATCTCGACGGGATGCTGGTATGGACACCTCCGACAGTAGAAGACGGGCATGACGCAGCTGAACAATGTGATGCGGTAAGTCAGTCGGTAACTTACGTTCAGCAGGGACAGGAGATCGCATCCCAATGTATGTATCGTGTTGGTTTTGTACAGCTTGAGCTGTTCGGCGTAGTTGGGTAGGTGTGTTGCGGTTGCCATTTCGCTGCGGTTCGTTGAGATGGCGTGCTCCGGCTGTGTGTGCAGTCTGCAATGTGCACGCTCCGGGGTTGCTGTGAGCTCTGTGTAGTCATAGGGAGACAGGACTTGTGTTCTGTTGGCTTGTTTGGAGGACACGGGCCCTCTTCCCACATGCTTCTCAGACAGTTCAAGGTCAGTGCTGTGTGACTCCTTCCAATTAACTTGCATGTGGCCGACATGGGGGAGTGTTTTCTTGTTTCTTCCCCGTCCGTTGTGTGCTTCTGTGATATGCGCTATCTGCCCTGTGGTCGGTCTCCTCGGCATGCCTGTGTTGGTCTATTCTTGGACAATGGCTGTATTCACCGGCTTCTGTCGTAGGGCTGTGGTTTCGGAGTTGGAATGGAAGGTCATTCAGTGCTGTCTGCTCTCCCTTGTGTGGGCGGCAGGCTGCCTTCCGCTCTGCGTTGGGCCTTGTGTGTGGATGTTATTCTTGGGCCACCTGTTGTCGGTCCCCGGGCTCTTTGGTGTTCCGTTTCATATGTCTTGTTCATATGTGCATTATCGCAGATTAAACAAGGCCACAATAAAGAATAAGTATCCATTACCTCTGATCCCAGTTTTGCTTGACCAGTTACGTCATTCTACTATATACACTAAATTAGATTTGAGAGGGGCATACCATCTTGTCCCGGTCAAAGAGCATGATGAGTGGAAAACAGCCTTTAGAACCAAGTTTGGTTTGTTTGAGTACACTGTCATGCCCTTTGGCCTGTGCAATGCCCCTGCTGCTTTTCAATACTTCATAAATGAAGTGTTGAATGAGTTTCTTGATGTCTGTGTAATAGTATATATAGACGACATACTCACCTACTCAAAAGATGAGAACGAACACGTACAACAAGTAAGAGCTGTGTTAGCCAAACTACAAGAGAACCATCTTTTTGCAAAATTGGAAAAATGTATATTTAATACAAAAACAGTAGAGTTTCTAGGATATTGTCTATCTCCGGCTGGAATCATGATGGATAAAAGAAGGTGAGCGCCATAATGGATTGGCCAGAACCTACATCTGTGAAAGAAGTACAGAAAGTGCTAGGTTTTGCCAATTTTTACAGACGCTTTATACCTCACTTTGCTGAAACAGTTGTGCCAATCACTAAGTTATTGCAGAAGGGACAAACTTTTGTTTGGACAGAAAAAGCAGCTCAAGCTTTTGTTCTGTTAAAAGACAAATTTACTTCCGCACCCTTGTTGAAACATCCAGATCCAGAACTGCCTTTCTTTGTAGAAGCAGACGCTTCACAAGTGGCAGTGGGAGGAGTTCTCTCGCAAAGAAATGAACAGGACGGACAATTACATCCAGTAGCATTTTATTCCAAAAAATTGCTTCCTGCCGAACAAAACTACACAGTGGCAGAGAGAGAACTTTTAGCTATTAAACTAGTCTTTACTGAATGGCGACATCATTTAATGGGAACTAAATACCCTGTTACTATATTTAGTGATCATAAAAATTTGCAGTTCTTCAGTTCCGTTAAAGCTTTAACACCCCGCCAAATGCGATGGCTAAATTTTTTAGTACTTTTGATTTTGTTATTACCTACAGACCAGGTGCAAAACAAATACAATCTGATTTTCTATCTAGATATGGACATACTACAGAATCTAAGAAAGATGTAATAAACCCTCCTATTATTCCCCCACATAAAATAGTGGCACCTATGATGCAAACAGACTTCATGACACAAGTTAGAAAAGCACATCTTAATATAAAAGCACAGGAATGGTTAAAAGATTCGAGAAATACCATTCAAGATGGTTTGTTTTATCATAATGCTCTTTTATTTATACCAGAGAAAGAATTACAAAAGAGAGTATTAATATGGCATCATGATTCGGCCTTAGCAGGTCATCCCGGAAGCCAGAAAACCTTAGACAATTGTAAGAAACATTTCTGGTGGCCTACTTTGACAAAGGATGTTCAAGATTATGTGACATCCTGTCCTATTTGTACTAGAAATAAATCTTTACATAAAGCTCCTGCAGGGTTGTTGCAACCGTTATTAAATCCTCCATGTCCTTGGCATACAATCAGTGTAGACTTCATCACTAATCTACCAATGGCTAATGGTTATACAACAATTCTGGTAGTTGTAGATTATCTGTCCAAAATGGCACATTTTATTCCATTGTGTAAACTCCCAACTGCAGTAGAATTTACTGAGATATTCATGACAAACATAGTGCGATTACATGGCCTGCCGTCTAAAATTGTTTCCGATCGTGGTAGTCAATTCATTTCTAAATTTTGGAAAAATTTCTGTAAAAATGGACATAGCTCTATCCACTGCCTTCCATCCAGAAACAGATGGCCAGACGGAAAGAGCAAATCAAACACTGTTACAAACTCTACGCTGTTTGATGTCTGAATTCACTAGCGAATGGGATAAAGCTATACCATTATCAGAATTTATTTATAATAATAATGTACATTCAGCTACACAATGTTCACCATTCTACTTTTTAAATGGTTACCATCCTAAGGCTTTACCTATTTCAGTGGATTCCTTCCTTTTACCTGCAGTTGCAGATCGTTTGCAAAATATAATGGAAATCCAAGAAAAAGCAAAAAAACACTTGAATAATTACAAAGAATTAATGAAAAGACAGGCAGACAAACATAGACATCCTGCACCAAATTATAAAATAGGAGATAAGGTTTGGTTGTCTACCAGGAATCTCAATGTCATAGGCCCAAGGAAATTGCAACCAAGATACATTGGACCATTCTCTATTAACAAATTAATAACTCCTGTTACTGTACAATTGGATTTGCCCTCTGAATATTCCATGCATCCTACTTTTCATGTCTCCTTGCTAAAATTGTATAATCCAGAAACCAGACAAGAACCCCCACCTCCACCTATTCCCATAGATGGACATTTAGAATACGAAGTGCGACGCATTTTGGATGCTAAAAGAATACAAGGCAAGTTGCATTATTTAATAGCTTGGAAGGGCTATTCTTCTGATGAGAATTCCTGGGAACCAGCTTCATTTGTCCATGCTCCTAAGTTAATAAAACAATTCCATTTGCAATTTCCACAGAAACCTCGCCCTGTAGGGCGGCCTTTGAGGGGATCGACTGTTAAGGTTTGTTCAATCAACCTAGCACAACCTCATGCCGTGTTGTGATGGTTAGATTTATCATGTGTTTTGTGTTACTTGACATAACATCTTTTGGATATCTCAAAGTTAAATTCCACTTCAAGTTACATAAGAGCATGTTTTAATCTTCAAATACTGTTCACAAATGTGCTTGTAAAAGGTGAACAAATCATGAGCAGCCTAAAAGCAGTGTGCATGTGTTGTATTACAAAGGCACATTTGCATTAGCAGCACGTCTTCATCCCAAGTGCTGAGCCAAAGGTAGTTTGCACGTGTTGTATCAAGGTACATTTGCATAGGCAGCACGTTTTCATCCTAAGCGCTGAGTCAGCCTGGCACCCCACCCTAATGGAAGATCTCCACCCATCCCACCTCCTATAAAAGGCCCGCATATGAAACGAGACGCGCTTGCGTTCGTTAGTGTTTCTTCACTTACCTGATTTCCAGTGTGAACTCGTCTCCAGTGAGTTTCCTCATTCTTCGACGGCGCGGCTTCCTGCAGAGCTCCGCTCTGAGTAATTCCAGTTCCGGATTCGTCTCCAGTTTCCACGGCAACGTCTCAACACCCTGAAGCTTCCGTTCTCGCTCCAGTCCAGTCTTCCAAACCTTCCGACCTGCAACAAAAGAAAGAAAGAGACAAGTAAGATCTTTCCAATTTGTTACACATGGTAAATGTAAAGCGCGCATATGGAAATAATCGAAACAGTAATTAACAGGAGTACTTATCTTCGGTTTTCCTGAATTGAAGGGAATCGGATTCTTTGAACTTCAGAGACATATCTGCAAGAGTTAACCAAAGTCATAGAAAGGTTAATTGCACAAGAAAAGACTCGTTTTAACAAAAAGAAAAGAAAAGGACAAGAGTGAACATTTTAATTGATCTCTGGTGGACAATGTTAATAGGCCTCATTTGAAATCCTTATTAGTGAGTGTTTTGTGGACAATGTTAATAGGCCTCATTGTTAAGAGTATTTTTTGAGTATTAATATACATAAAAGTCTAACGATATTTTATTCCTCGCAGCATATAGAGAAATAACACTTCCAGTTGTCCTTCAGTGAAAAGGAAAACCACGTGATATTAGAAAAGTGTCATAATATAAAAGGTATATTAGTAATTACTGTAAGAATACAAAGTGTGCAACAATAAGAAAAACATAAACGCTACATTAGCATCACTAAAATAACTGTTTATGATATTTATAGTTATCAAACCATTGAAGAATAATATCTTCCGAAGCAAAAGCAGAAATCCAAGCAGAGGAAGAGTCGCACCTCCTGAAGCAGCAACAGTGGAGTGCTTCTTTGTTGTCTTTTATTATTTTGTCCCATTTTCCCCCTTCCCCTGGAAATCTATCCTAACCAAACTGAATACTCCTCTGCAGTTTAGGTTGGCATAGGCTTTTGGGGGCATAGGGAGTAAGCCTCGCATCTCTCAAGTGGAATAACCTGGATTTCAGGTGAGTGAAGACTTAACACTTAACTGCCTTCAATTTTCTGAGTCCGTGCCCCTGGCCTCTGCCTCTCAACAGTATCCTAATTAACTACTAGATTGCTAACATTCTATATTTATTACAAAAGTGTGGCACGCCTGGCGTCATCTTGATGTAATCAAAACTGTAGTACCTAGAGCATTTCCTTTAGAAATTACAGAAATGAGAGGGTCTTATTTGCATCGAAATTATGGTTAGTGCTCTAAAAAACTAAAATGAGGACATATTTTCTGAGTTTTCAAATAGCGACAAAGCACTTTTAAATTATTTGTTATCTTTATGTTTTTTTATCCAGTTGACCACTTGATTAAATGTTGCACTTAGGGGAGAGGATGTGGTATTACTTCCAGAGCTGCAGCCTTTGCAACTGGGGAACCAGGTTGGAGTTTCTGCTTCACCTCGACATTCTGTGATTCTGGTCAAATCACTTAATCTCCCCATGTCTACAACCAACATGAATTTGTCCTTGTGTGATGTAACCAATGCTCATGTAAAGCACTCCAATACCTGATCAGTCTGCACTATATAAAACTGCAAAAAGACAAAAATAAAAAGTGTTTTGCACACTTCTGTCATTGGGCTATACGTGGGCTACATCTGGGTGATATTTGTGCTACATTTGGGCTCTTTTGTCTCTGGTGGTCATCTTGGGAGATTTATTTGTTATGAAGTTTCCTAATTTCCTCATTTACTGCAGTCTCCTCAGTAGGAAATGCTTTCAGTTTTTTACTTTGATTCCATCAAGAAGGCATTCAGATGTGTCACACATTCGCCATAAATTCTGAATGTTAGCACTCTAGTTGGTCATTAGATCACTGTAGTAAAGCTAATGCTCACTAGGGAAGTCTGCTGCTGGTATTGAAAGTGCATGTTTCAGTCTGCATGTCAGAATTTTTTAATGAAATAGAAGAGGATTTGAGAAGTCACTCAAAATGTGGCCTAATTTTTCTTTCTTCAGCACTAATCATAATTTCTATGGCAAAATGAACCCCCTCAGTTTGTTACTTTTTAAATTAAATGTTTTAAGTGTTACCAGTTTATTCCAATCAAGATGGCTTCAGGTGTGCCATACTTTTGTCATAAGTACGACTGTTAGCGCTCTAGTTGTTCTTTAGAACACTCTGGGACATTCTGTCATTGGGCTATACATGGGCTACATCTGGGTGATATTTGTGCTACATTTGGGCTCTTTTGTCTCTGGTGGCCATCTTGGGAGACTTATTTGTTATGAAGTTTCCTAATTTCCTCATTTACTGCAGGCTCCTCAGTAGTAAATACTTTCATTTTTTACTTTGATTCCATCAAGAAGGCATTCAGATGTGTCACACATTTGCCATAAATTCAGAATGTTAACACTCTAGTTGCTCATTAGATCACTGTAGTAAAGCTACTGCTCACCAGGGAAGTCTGCTGCTGGTATTCAAAGTGCATGTTTCAGTCTGCATGTCAAAATGTTTTAATGAAATAGAAGAGGATTTGAGCAGTCACTCAAAATGTGCCCTCATTTTTCTTTCTGCAGCACTAATCATAATTTCTATGGCAAAATGAACCCCCTCATTATTTTCCTTTTTAAAGTAAATGTTTTAAGTGTTACCACTTTATTCCAATCAAGATGGCTTCAGGTGTGCCATACTTTTGTCATAAGTAAGACTGTTAGCGCTCTAGTTGTTCTTTAGAACACTCTGGGGAATTCTGTCATTGGGCTATACGTGGGCTACATCTGGGTGATATTTGTGCTACAATTTGGGCTCTTTTGTCTCTGGTGGCCATCTTGGGAGACTTATTTGTTATGAGGTTTCCTAATTTCCTCATTTACTACAGTCTCCTCAGTAGGAAATACTTTCAGTTTTTTACTTTGATTCCATCAAGAAGGCATTCAGATGTGTCACACATTTGCCATACATTCAGAATGTTAGCACTCTATTTGCTCATTAGATCACTGTAGTAAAGCTACTGCTCACCAGGGAAGTCTGCTGCTGATATTGAAAGTGCATGTTTCAGTCTGCATGTCAGAATTTTTGAATGAAATAGAAGAGGATTTGAGAAATGAACCCCCTCATTTTGTTCCTTTTTAAATTAAATGTTTTAAGTGTTACCACTTTATTCCAATCAAGATGGCTTCAGGTGTGCCATACTTTTGTCATAAGTAAGACTGTTAGCGCTCTAGTTGTTCTTTAGAACACTCTGGGAAGCTGCAGTAGAACACAAAGGAATCAACTGACATTCTCTGCCCTTGTTGGATGTACATGTTTTACTGAGAATGTCAGACTTCTTTCTCACATGACTGAGAAAGATAATGTGAATTTACTGAAAATATGCTCTCATTTTAGCTTCTAGATCACCTTCCAAACCTCAATGGGAAAAGTATGAGAAAATAGTTTTCTCTCAAACATGATTCATGATATCCCAGCAGAAGGCTTTTTCACAGGGTAAAATCACCTTAGAACACACCACAATTCCTAAAATTAGTATGGTACCATCAACAAATGATTTATAATGTAACTAAAGTCTTGTCACCCTTTATAGGTTCTCCTTTTGGTGACCCTCAAAACCTTCCATTCACTACAATGCATTTTAATGGGGTGCTATCATGTATATTGGTCCCAAGATGGCTGCCAACACTTCTTGGATGAAGTGCTGACAGCCAATCAGATCTCACGATGAGATGTGTGGTTAGGCTCCGCCCAGATATATACATTTATTTTTCCTTTAATATTCAAAAAACTACTGAACGGATTTACACCATTTAAAAAAAAGTTCGCTTTCTGAACCAAGAGCTACCTTTTTGCCAAATTTGGTGTAATTCCGTTCAGCAGTTCGGGCTGTAGCCTTGTCTAAAGTTTCTTATGGAAATTAACATGTGGAAAACGCATTTTGGGACTTCCCTTTTTTCTCGGCCCCCAGTTGACGAATCAACCCAAAACATTCAAGACAGGAGCTGACCGGAGCGCCCCATTAGTTTTGAAAATTTCGCGAAGATTCGTCAAAAAGCACCAAAGTTATTGGCAAAAGAAAAAATGCTTTTTGAATAGAAACAAGGTCCTAACTATGAAATGAAATGAAATGAAATTCGTACTTGTAAAGCGCACTTATACCCCCAAAGAGGTGTCCTGGTGCTGTACGCATACCGCTGTGGAACCCTTCCTGGCTTTTCCCTGTGAAATGTCCACTCCTGGGCACCCCCAGGGTGAAGCCAGGCATCCCAGCGCTGTTGGGGCCGTTGTGGAGATTAAGCAAGCTATTGCCCAGAGTTGCAGAGTGGGACCCATGATTAGAATAGGCACCGAGGCGAGAATTATCAGGTGCGAGGAAATTAAGCCCAAGACCCGCCGAGGCGGGAATTGAACCCTGGTCCCGGGCCAGATCTCTGCATCAGGGTCTGCCGCTCTAACCATTGAGCCACAGTTCTCCACCAACTATAACTACGTACTGGCGACCTCCAGTAGGTAATATATATATATATATATATATGTAGGTAGTTATAGTTAGGACCTTGTTTCTATTCAAAAAGCATTTTTTCTTTTGCCAATATCTTTGGCGCCAGTTGACGAATTAACACTGTTAGCGCGATATGTTGTTTTATTTGTAATACGTTTATTTGAATACTTGTTTCTGAATTTGTCAAGGCAATGCTTTCTCTGTATAATGTGCAGTGATTTGGTTGTGCACTAAGAATGTAATGGGGACATTAAGATGCATTATGCATTTTTCAAGACAGGTATAACATTTTTCACGCAGCACATTTAATATGTAATGTGATTGCACCTACAAGTTATACGATTTGAGGGAAATGCAATGCTTGACTATCTGCATTCTAGAAACTTTTCTATGTCCATGATTGAAACCATGTATTTAAGTCGAAGTTAAATAAAATGGCGCTTTTGAGATTGAGAAATGCTGCTTTGACAGCCGAAACGCGTCTCTCTTGTCTGCTGGGTCGGAGGAGGCTACATGAAATAAAAAAGCCTTAAGACCAAGTTGCCCTTGTGTGCGTGCTCTTTTCCAAATGGAGCAGAGGTTTAGTTTGATATTTTACAGCGTTAGCGGTTGATGCTGCCCACGCACCACCAGTCGTACTGGGCTGTCAATTTCAGCAGTATTTTGGAGGAATCAGCATGTGAGTGCTACAATGGCAGCCCCCAGGACCAGGCCGGGACGAGGATTTGAGGATGGCAGCAGTATGGGAGGCGCTGTCCTGTATGTGAGGAAGTCTGGAGACTTTCAGCGCAGGACCCTGGTTTTTCCCGGGGTCTCGACATGCCTCTCTCAGTATTTTCGACGGGTTCCTGGTGACTGGGCACCGTGCAAGCTGACAGGCTCAGGCAGTGAGGACTACTAGGCTTACCCATTTTTATACAGACGGTCTCCCCTGACCCTGCTCATTTGTTTTAGTTTATATTTCATGCTGTTGCAAGATGTGGAGACTTTGTGGTTTCAACTGATGGCCCCATACTTACGGGAATAGTTCAAATGGAGTGTGCATAGTGTCTGAATCCGGAAGTTTCCAGTTGACGGCTTGCATCGTTCTTGGGAATCCTGCTGCACAGTACTTGATATGAGTGTGTGTTCCCGTGACATTTATTCTTCAAACAACGCTGTTGTTTTTTGTCTGTATTCGAACATTCAGATATTTACTAACTGACGGGTCCATGCAACAACATGCGGATTAACAGACTGAGGCATTGTGGTACGAGTAGTTCATGCTGGGGTCATTTGGTAATTCAGAGATAGTTATTTGCAAACAAGGCCATTAAGGCATGCTCAATAGTTCTGCATCTATTCTGACTCAAATTCTGATGTTAGTACCCATTAAGACCAAGTTGCCCTTGTGTGCGTGCTCTTTTCCAAATGGAGCAGAGGTTTAGTTTGATATATATATATATATATATATATGTAAGTAGTTATAGTTAGGACCTTGTTTCTATTCAAAAAGCTTTTATTCTTTTGCCAATATCTTTGGCGCCGGTTGACGAATCTTCACAACATTTTTAAAACTAATGGGGCGCTCCGGTCAGCTCCTGTCTAGAAAGTTCCGGGGGGATTCATCAAGCGGGGGCAGAGAAAAAAGGGGGGTCCCAAAATGCGTTTCTCCATGTTAATTTCCATAGGAAACTTTAGACAAGGCTACAGCCCGAACTGCTGAACGGAATTACACCAAATTTGGCAAAAAAGTAGGTCTTGGTTCAGAAAGCGACCTTTTTTTTTAAATGGTGTAAATCCGTTCAGTAATTCCTGAGAAATTCATACATAAAAATATTAGTATCTGGTGACCGCAGTGGATCCGCGAACCCTCCCGAGCACGAGCTTGATTCTGATTGGCTGCCAACACTTCAAACCAAGAAGTGTTGGCAGCCATCTCGTGACTCGGTTGAACCGACTCACATGAAAAAAGGTGAAAAAACAATACAAAATAAGAAAAGGGGGCAGGGTAGAAACACCCTGACCCCCTAGGCCTGCTCAGGGGGTCCCACAGGGACCCCCAGGGCCAAAAAAGCATTTTTTTTAAAACAATTCAGTGGGATTTGTGTAGGGGCCGCAAATCAGGCATCAAATAAAAAAATAAATGAAGCACGGGCTCCCGCGCTTTGTTTGTTTTAAGCCCCCCGGTGGGCCAGGTCCTAGGGGCAAAACATAATTATGTAGCAGGGGGCCCTGCAGCCCTGGGGACCGCAACCTCCCTGGGGCTTTGTTAATAATCTGCGGCGGCACGCCCCCTGCAGGCCCAGGGACCACCACCTTCTCGGGGCTTTTTCATACAAATGCATGGGGGGCTCCTGCCCCCACGCTACCCAGGGCCCTGCCACCTCCCCGGGGCTTTAATTTATTTTGGGTGAGGGGGCCTCGCGGGCCCCACAAGCCCCAGAACCGCCACCTCCCCGGGGCTTTTTTATACAAATTGAGTATGGGGGCTCGCACCCCCCACACTGCCCCGGGGACCACCACCTCCCCTGGGCACACTTTATTCAAATATGGGGGTCCATTGCAGACCCCCGGCCCTGGGGACCGCCACATCCCCGGGGCGTTAAACCAGTTGGGAGGGGGGCAGCGCTGCACCCCTTCAGGAGTCCTCCTTGGCCCTGGGGACCGCCACCCCCAGGGCCAGCTCCAGCAATGTCCCGGGGTGCCCACCCCCGGGACATTGCATTTTGCTATGGCAGGGCGGGAGCAAACTTCTGCTTCGCTTCATGGAAGCCCTTGGGGGCCAACTAGCCCTCCTGTTACCTCCAGTAAGTCCAACACAGTGGGATTGCTAAGAGGTCTTCAGAGGCCATGCCCCCTTTCTCCACCACTCTGCAAATGCACCTCCTGGCACACTACTGGTTGGGGGATGAAGTTCACTTTACTGCTGAGGGACTTTGGGGGCCAAGAAGCCCTCCTGGTACCTCCTGTAAGTGCTATGCAGCGGAATTCCTGAGCGCTGGTCAGAGGCCCAGCCCCCTTTCTCCACCACTCTGTAAACGTGACTACTAGTTAAAGAAGCATTTGCTATGTAATAGGTCTCATATTTACAAAAGTTAGGGCTATTGGTGTCGTAAATGTAAAATATTTTTACTAATGTTTTTTGGAGTGGAGTGGATGTACTTTGTGTGTAGTGGAATTATGTGGTATGTTGTGCAGTGAAATTATGTGGATAGAAAGTATGAGGTATTTAGTGTATAGGAATTATGTAGAGTGGGAATATGTGTTATGGAGAGTAATTATGCAGTATGGAAGTCTGTATTGGAGTTTCCGTAGCAGCTAAACTATAAACTCAATGAGACAAAAAAAGAAGGAACCACTGAGGAGCACTTCTGGACCTAGTCTGAGGTATGAGCAGGGCCACTGGAATTATGCGACTATTCGGCTGCACTGATTTTTGCATAATTAGACATTTTCCGCATTTGCCACATAATCACTATCTGCTGCATAATCTGCAGATATGAAGAAAAAAACTTGTTTCTGGCTCAAACGTTACCAAAAATGCAGCGACAAGTGTTACAGCATAGTGGAAGGCCCTTTGCAAACCTGGAATGTTCACCTGTTACTTATTGCTAAGTGTGGGTGTTAAATTAATACTAATGGTGTGCAAACCACTCTTGCTTCTTTCTGCGCCTCTCTTGCCTCTTTCTGCATTTCTCTTGCTTCTTTCTGCACCTTTCTTCCTTTTTCTGCACTGCTCTTGCCTCTTTCTGCACATCTCTTCTGCTTTCTGCACCTCTCTTGCCTCTTTCTGTAACTCTCTTGCCTCTTTATGCACATCTCTTGCCTCTTTCTGCACCTCACTTGCTTCTTTCTCTACCCCTTTTGCCTCTTTCTGCACCTCTGTTGCTTCTTTCTGCACTTCTCTTGCTTCTTTCTCCACCTCTCTTGCTTCTTTCTGCACCCCTCTTCCTCCTTTCTGCACCCTTCTTCCCTCTTTGTGCACCTCTCTTGCCTCTTTCTGCACCTCTCTTTCCTCTTTCTGCAGTTCTCTTGCCTCTTTCTGTACCTCTACTGCTTCTTTCTGCGCTTCTGTTGCCTCTTTCTGCACCCCTCTTGCTTCTTTCCGCACCTCCGTTGGTTCTTTCTGCACTGCTCTTCCTTCTTTCTGCACCTCTCTTGCAAATTTCTGTACCCCTCTTGCCTCTGTCTGCAACCCTGTTATCTCTTTCTGCACCTGTTTTGCATGTTTCTCCAACTCTCTTGCCTCTTTCTGTAGTTCTCTTGCCTCTTTATGCACCTCTGTTCCTTCTTTCTGCACCTCTCTTGCCTCTTTCTGCACCCCTCATGCCTCTTTCTGCACCTCCGTGGGTTCCTTCTCCACTTCTCTTGTTTTTTTCTGCATCTCTCTTGCTTGTTTCTGCACCCCTCTTCCCTCTTTCTGCACCCCTCTTTCCTCTTTCTGCACCTCCTTTGCCGGATTCTGCAACTCTCTTGCCTCTTTCTGCAGTTCTCTTGCCTCCTTCTGCACCTCTGTTGCTTCTTTCTGCACTTCTCTTCCCTCTTTCTGAACCCCTCTTGCCTGTTTCTGCACTTCACTTGCCTCTTTCTGCACCTCTCTTGCCTCTTTCTGCACTTCTCTTGCCTCTTTCTGCACCCTACTTGCCTCTTTCTGCACTTCTCTTGCTTTTTTCTGCACCTCTCTTGTTTCTTTCTGCAACTCTCTTGTCTCTTTCATCACTTCTCCTGCTTCTTTCTACCCCTCTGTTGCTTCTTTCAGCACTTCTATTGCCTCTTTCTGCACATCTCTTGCCTGTTTCTGCACCTGTCTTGCCCCTTTCTGCACCACTGTTGCCTCTTTCTGCACCTCACTTGCTTCTGTCTGCACCCCTGGTCTCTCTTTCTGCACCTCGTTTTCCTATTTCTGCAACTCTCTTGCCTCTTTCTGCAGCTTTCATGCCTCTTTCTGTACCTCTGTTGCTTGTTTCTGCACTTCGCTTGCCTCTTTCTGTACCCCTCTTGCCTCTTTCTGCACCTCCGTTGGTTCTTTCTGCACTTCTCTTGCTTTTTTCCACATCTCTCTTGCTTCTTTCTGCACCCCTCTTGCCACTTTCTCCACCCCTCTTTCTTCTTTCTACACCCCTCTTGTCCATTTCTGCACCTCACTTCCCTCTTTCTGCACCTCTTTTGCCTCTTTCTGCACTTCTCTTTCCTCTTTCTGCACGTCTCTTGCTTTTTTCTGCACCTTTCTTGTTTCTTTCTGCAACTCTCTTGTCTCTTTCATCACTCCTCTTGCTTCTTTCTACCTCTCTGTTACTTTTTTCAGCACTTCTCTTGCCTCTTTCTGCACCTCTCTTGCCTGTTTCTGCACCTGTCTTGCCTTCTTCAGCACCACTGTTGCCTTTCTCTGCACCTCACTTGCTTCTTTCTGCACCCCTCTTCCCACTTTCTGTACCTCTCTTGCCTCTTTCTGCACCCCTGTTCTCTCTTTCTGCACCTCTACTGCCTGTTTCTGCACCCCTGTTGCCTCTTTCTGCACTTCTATTGCTTCTTTCTGCACCTCTGGTGCTTCTTTATGCACTTCTCTTGCTTCTTTCTGCACTTCTCTTGTTTCTATCTGTACCCCTCTTGCCTCTTTGTGCACCTCTCTTGCCTCTTTCTGCACCTCTCTTTCCTCTTTCTGCAGTTCTCTTGCCTCTTTCTGCACCTCTTTTGCTTCTTTCTGCACCTCTGTTGCCTCTTTCTGCACCTCTGTTGTTTCTTTCTGTACTGCTCTTGCTCCTTTCTGCACCTCTCCTGCTAATTTCTGCACCCCTCTTGCCTCTGTCTACACCCCTCTTCCCTCTTTCTGCACCTCTCTTGTCTCTGTCTGCACCCCTGTTCTCTCTTTATGCACCTCTTTTGCCTGTTTCTGCAACTCTCTTGCCTCTTCCTGCATATCTCTTGCCTCTTTCAGTACTTCTGTTGCTTCTTTCTCCACTTCTCTTGCCTCTTTCTGCACCCCTCTTGCCTCTTTCTGCACCTCTGTTGGTTCTTTCTGCACTTCCCTTGCTTTTTTCCACATCTCTTACTTCATTCTGCACCCTTCTTACCTCTTTCTGCACCCCTCTCTCCTCTTTCTGCACCTCTTTTGCCTTTTTCTGCAACTCTTTGCATCTTCCTGCAGTTCTCTTGCCTCCTTCTGCACCACTGTTGCTTCTCTCTGTACTTCTCTTGCATCTTTCGGCACTCCTCTTGCATGTTTCTGTACCTCACTTGCCTCTTTCTGCACCTCTTTTGCCTCCTTGCCTTATCTTCCCTCTTTCTGTACCTCACTTGCCTTTTTTTACACTTCTCTTGCTTTTTTATGCACATCTCTTGCCTCTTTCTGCACCACTATTGCCTCTTTCTGCACCTCACTTGCTTCTTTCTGTACCCCTCTTGCCTTTTTCTGTACCCCTATTCCCTTTTTCTGTACCACTCTTGCCTCTTTCTTCACCCCTGTCCCCTCTTTCTGCAGTTCTCTTGCCTCTTTCTGCACCTCTGTTGCTTCTTTCTGCACTTCTGTTGCCTCTTTCTGTACCCCTCTTGCCTCTTTCTGCACCTCTGTTGGTTATTTCTGCACTGCTCTTGCTTTTTCCTTTCTACACCTCTCTTGCAAACTTTTGCACCCCTCTTGCCTCTTTCTGCACCCCTTTTCCCTCTTTCTGCACCTCTCTTGCCTCTGTCTGCACACCTGGTCTCTCTTTCTGTACCTTGTTTGCCTGTTTCTGCAACTCTATTGCCTCTTTCTGCAGTTCTCTTGCCTCTTTCTGCACCTCTGTGGCTTCTTTCTGCACTTCTCTTGCCTCTTTCTGCACCCCTCATGCCTCTTTCTGCACCTCCGTGGGTTCCTTCTCCACTTCTCTTGTTTTTTTCCGCATCTCTCTTGCTTATTTCTGCACCCCTCTTGCCTCTTTCTGCACCCCTCTTTCTTCTTTCTGCACCTCTCTTGCCTGTTTCTCCAACTCTCTTCCCTCTTTCTGCAGTTCTCTTGCCTCCTTCTGCACCTCTGTTGCTTCTTTCTGCACTTCTCTTGCCTCTTTCTGAACCCCTCTTGCCTGTTTCTGCACCTCTCTTGCCTCTTTCTGTACCTCTCTTGCCTCTTTCTGCACTTCTCTTGCCTCTTTCTGTGCATCTCTTGCCTCTTTCTGCACTTCTTTTGCTTTTTTCTGCACCTCTCTTGCTTCTTTCAGCACTTCTCTTGCCTCTTTCTGCACTCCTCTTGCCTGTTTCTGCACGCCTCTTGCCTCTTTCTGCACTTCTCTTGCTTCTTTCTGCACCTCTGTTGCTTCTTTCTGCACTTCTCTTTCTTCTTCTCTGCACCTCTCTTGCTTCTTTCTGCACGCCTCTTGCCTCTTTCTGCACCCTTCTTCCCTCTTTCTGTACCTCTCTTGCCTATTTCTATACCTCTTTCCTCTTTCTACAGTTCTCTTGCCTCTTTCTGCACCTCGTTTGCTTCTTTCTGTTCCACTGTTTTTCTTTCTGCACCGCTATTGCCTCTTTCTGCACCTCTGTTGGTTCTTTCTGCACTGCTCTTGCTTCTATCCTTTCTGCACCTCTCTTGCAAACTTTTGCAACCCTCTTGCCTCTTTCTGTACCCCTCTTGTCTCTGTCTGCACCCCTGGTCTCTCTTTATGCACCTCTTTGGCCTTTTTCTGCAACTCTCTTGCCTCTTTCTGCAGATCTATTGCCTCTTTCTGTATTTCTGTTGCTTCTTTTTGCACTTCTCTTGCCTCTTCCTGCAGTTCTCTTGCCTCCTTCTGCACCTCTGTTGCTTCTTTCTGCACTTCTCCTGCATCTTTCTGGACTCCTCTTGCATGTTTCTGTATCTCACTTGCCTCTTTCTGCACCTCTCTTTCCTCTTTGCCTTATCTTCCCTCTTTCTGTACCTCATTTGCCTCTTTCTACACTTCTCTTGCTTTATTTATGCACCTCTCTTGTTTCTTTCTGCAATTTTCTTGTCTCTTTCTGTACTTCTCTTGCCTCTTTCTGTATTTCTCTTGCCTGTTTCTGTACCTCTCTTGCCTCTTTCTGCACCACTGTTGCCTCTTTCTGCACCTCTCTTGCTTCTTTCTGCACCCCTCTTGCCTCTTTCTGCACCCCTCTTCCCTCTTTATGTACCTCTCTTGCCTCTTTCTGCACCCCTGTCCCCTCTTTCTGCAACTCTCCTGCCTCTTTCTTCACCTTTGTTGCCTCTTTCTGCAGTTCTCTTGCCTCTTTCTGCACCTTTGTTGCTTATTTCTGCACTTCAGTTGCCTCTTTCTGCAACCCTTTTGCCTCTTTCTGTACCTCTGTTGGTTCATTCTGCACTGCTCTTGCTTATTTCTACACCTCTCTTGCACATTTATGTACCCCTCTTGCTTCTTTCTGCACCCCTCTTCCCTCTTTCTGCACCTCTCTTGCCTCTGTCTACACCCCTCTTCCATCTTTGTGTGCCTCTCTTGCTTGTTTCTGTACCCTTCTTGCCTCTTTCTGCACCCCTCTTTCCTCTTTCTGCACCTCCTTTGCCTGATTCTGCAACTCTCTTGCCTCTTTCTGCAGTTTTCTTGCCTCATTCTGCACCTCTGTTGCCTCTTTCTGCACTTCTCTTGCCTCTTTCTGCACCTCTCTTGCCTCTTTCTGCAACTCTCTTGTCTATTTCATCACTTCTCTTGCTTCTTTCTACCCCTCTGTTTCTTCTTTCAGCACTTCTCTTGCCTCTTTCTGCACATCTCTTGCCTGTTTCTGCACCTGTCTTGCCCCTTTCTGCACCACTGTTGCCTCTTTCTGCACCTCACTTGCTTCTGTCTGCACCCCTGGTCTCTCTTTCTGCACCTCGTTTTCCTATTTCTGCAACTCTCTTGGCTCTTTCTGCAGTTTTCTTGCCTCTTTCTGTACCTCTGTTGCTTGTTTCTGCACTTTGCTTGCCTCTTTCTGTACCCCTCTTGCCTCTTTCTGCACCTCCGCTGGTTCTTTCTGCACTTCTCTTGCTTTTTTCCACATTTCTCTTGCTTCTTTCTGCACCCCTCTTGCCACTTTCTCCACCCCTCTTTCTTCTTTCTACACCCCTCTTGCCCGTTTCTGCACCTCACTTGCCTCTTTCTGCACCTCTTTTGCCTCTTTCTGCATCTCTCTTTCCTCTTTCTGCATGTCTCTTGCTTTTTTCTGCACCTTTCTTGTTTCTTTCTGCAACTCTCTTGTCTCTTTCATCACTCCTCTTGCTTCTTTCTACCTCTCTGTTACTTTTTTCTGCACTTCTCTTGCCTCTTTCTGCACTTCTCTTGCCTGTTTCTGCACCTGTCTTGCCTCTTTCAGCACCACTGTTGCCTTTCTCTGCACCTCACTTGCTTCTTTCTGCACCCCTCTTCCCTCTTTCTGTATCTCTCTTGCCTCTTTCTGCACCCCTGTTCTCTTTCTGCACCTCTCCTGCCTGTTTCTGCACCCCTGTTGCCTCTTTCTGCACTTCTATCGATTCTTTCTGCACCTCTGTTGCTTCTTTCTGCACTTTTCTTGCTTCCTTCTGCACTTCTCTTGCTTCTATCTGCACCCCTCTTGCCTCTTTGTGCACCTCTCTTGCCTCTTTGTGCACCTCTCTTGCCTCTCTGTGCACCTCTCTTTCCTCTTTCTGCACCTCTGTTGCTTCTTTCTGCACCCCTGTTGCCTCTTTCTGCACCTCTGTTGTTTCTTTCTGTACTGCTCTTGCTCCTTTCTGCACCTCTCTTGCTAATTTCTGCATCCCTCTTGCCTCTTTCTGTACCCCTCTTCCCTCTTTCTGCACCTCTCTTGTCTCTGTCTGCACCCCTGTTCTCTCTTTCTGCACCTCTTTTGCCTGTTTCTGCAACTCTCTTGCCTCTTTATGCACCTCCGTTGGTTCTTTCCGCACTTCTCTTGATTAATACCGCATCTCTCTTGCTTCTTTCTACACCCCTCTTGCCTCTTTCTGCACCCCTCTTTCTTCTTTCTGCACCCCTCTTGCCTGTTTCTGCAACTCTCTTGCCTCTTTCTGTAGTTTTGTTGCCTCCTTCTGCACCTCACTTGCCTCTTTCTGCACCTCTCTTGCCTCTTTCTGCACTTCTCTTGTCTCTTTCTGCACCTTACTTGCCTCTTTCTGCACATCTCTTGCTTTTTTCCTCTTGTCTCTTTCTACCCCTCTGTTGCTTCTTTCAGCACTTCTCTTGCCTCTTTCTGCACTTCTCTTGGCTCCTCTGCACCACTGTTGCCTTTTTCTGCACCTCACTTGCTTCTTTCTGCACCCCTCTTGCCTCTTTCTGTACCTCTCTTTCCTCTTTCTGCACCTCTGTTCCCTCTTTCTGCGCCTCTCCTGCCTGTTTCTGTACCTCTGTTGTTTCTTTCTGCACTTCTCTTGCATCTCCCTGCACTTCTGTTGCTTCTTTCTGCACTTCTGTTGCCTCTTTCTGCACTCCTCTTCCCTCTTTCTGCACCTTTGTTGCTTCTTTTCACACCTGTCTTGCTTCTTTATGCACATCTCTTGCTTCTTTCTGCACAACTCTTGCCTCTTTCTGTACCCTTCTTCCCTCTTTGAGCACCTCTCTTCCCTCTTTCTGCACCTCCCTTTCCTCTTTCTGCAGGTCTCTTGCCTCTTTCTGCATCTCTTTTGCTTCTTTTTGCACTTCTGTTGCCTCTTTGTGCACCCCTCTTGCATCTTTCTGCAGCTCTGTTGGTTCTTTCTGCACTGCTCTTGCTTCTTTCTGCACCTCTCCTGCAAATTTCTACACCCCTCTTGCCTCTTTCTGTACCCCTCTTCCCTATTTCTAAACCTCTCTTGCCTCTGTCTGCACCCCTGTTCTCTCTTTCTGCACCTCTTTTTCTTGTTTCTGCAACTCTCGTGCCTCTTACTGCAGTTCTCTTGCTACTTTCTGCACCTCTGTTTGCTTCTTTCTGCCCTTCTCTTGCCTCTTTCTGCACCCCTCTTGCTTCTTTATGCACCTCCGTTGGTTCTTTCTGCATTTCTCTTGCTTTTTTCCACATCTCTCTTGCTTCTTTCTGCACCCCTTTTCCCTCTTTCTGCACCCATCTTTCTTCTTTCTGTACCTCTCTTGCCTGTTTCTGGAACTCTCTTGCCTCTTTCTGCACACCTCTTGCCTCTTCCTGCACCTCACTTGCCTCTTTCTGCACCTCGCTTTCCTCTTCCTGCAATTCTCTTTCCTCTTTTTGCACCTCACATGCCTCTTTCTGCACTTCTCTTGTTTTTTATGCACCTCTCTTGTTTCTTTCGGCAACTCTATTGTCTCTTTCATCACTTCTCTTGCTTCTTTCTACACCTCTGTTGCTTTTTTCTGCACTTCTCTTGCCTGTTTCTGCACCAGTCTTGCCTCTTTCTGCACCACTGTTGCCTTTTTCTGCACCTCACTTGCTTTTTTCTGCACCCCTCTTGCCTCTTTCTGCACCCTTGTTCTCTCTTTCTGCACCTGTTTTTCCTATTTCTGCACCTCTCCTGCCTGTTTCTGCACTTCTCTTGCCTTTTTCTGTACCTCTGTTGCTTCTGTCTGAACTTCTCTTGCCTCTTTCTGCACCCCTCTTCCTGCACCTCTGTTGCTTGTTTAAGCACTTCTCTTGCTTCTTTCTGCACCTCTCTTGCTTCTTTCTGCATCTCTCTTGCCTCTTTCTGAACCCCTCCTTCCTCTTTGTGCAACGCTCTTGCCTCTTTCTGCACCTCTCTTTCCTCTTTCTGAAGTTCTGTTGCCTCTTTCTGCACCTCTGTTGGTACTTCCTGCACTGCTCTTTCCTCTTTCTGTACCCCTCTCCCCTCTTTCTGTATCTCTCTTGCCTCTGTCTGCACCCCTGGTCTCTCTTTCTGCACCTCGTTTTCCTATTTCTGCAACTCTCTTGCCTCTTTCTTCAGTTTTCTTGCCTCTTTCTGTACCTCTGTTGCTTGTTTCTGCACTTCGCTTGCCTCTTTCTGTACCCCTCTTGCCTCTTTCTGCACCTCCGTTGGTTCTTTCTGCACTTCTCTTGCTTTTTTCCACATCTCTCTTGCTTCTTTCTGCACCCCTCTTGCCACTTTCTCCACCCCTCTTTCTTTTTCGACACCCCTCTTGCCCATTTCTGCACCTCACTTGCCTCTTTCTGCACCTCTTTTGCCTCTTTCTGCACTTCTCTTGCCTCTTTCTGCACCTCACTTGCCTCTTTCTGCACCTCTCTTTCCTCTTTCTGCACGTCTCTTGCTTTTTTCTGCTCCTTTCTTGTTCCTTTCTGCAACTCTCTCGTCTCTTTCATCACTCCCCTTGCTTCTTTCTACCTCTCTGTTACTTTTTTCAGCACTTCTCTTGCCTCTTTCTGCACTTCTCTTGCCTGTTTCTGCACCTGTCTTGCCTCTTTCTGCACCACTGTTGCCTTTTCCTGCACCTCACTTGCTTCTTTCTGCACCCCTCTTCCCTCTTTCTGTACCTCCCTTGCCTCTTTCTGCACCCCTGTTCCCTCTTTCTGCACCTCTCCTGCTCCTCTGTTTTCTCGTTCTGTACATCTCTTGCCTCTTTCTGTACCGCTGTTGCTTCTTTATGCACTTCTCTTGTCTCTTTCTGCACCCCTCTTTCTGCACCTCTGTTGCTCCTTTCTGCACTTCTCTTGCTTCTTTCTGCACTTCTCTTGCTTCTTTTTGCACCCCTCTTGCCTCTTTCTGCACCCTTCTTCCCTCTTTGTGTACCTCTCTTGCCTCTTTATACACCTCTCTTTCCTCTTTCTGCAGGTCTATTGCCTCTTGCTGCAGCTCTGTTGGTTCTTTATGCACTGCTCTTGCTTCTTTCTGCACCTCTCTTGTAAATTTCTGCATCCCTCTTGTCTTTTTCTGCACACCACTTCCTTCTTTCTGCACCTCTCTTGCCTCTGTCGGTACCCCTGTTCTCTATTTCTGCACCTCTATTGCCTGTTTCTACAACTCTCTTGCCTCTTTCTGCAGTTCTCTTGCCTCTTTCTGCACCTCTGTTGATTCTTTCTGCACTTCTCTTGTCTCTTTCTGCACCCTTCTTGCCTCTTTCTGCACTCTGTTGGTTCTTTCTGCACTTCTCTTGCTTTTTCCGCACCTCTCTTGTTTCTTTCTGCAACTCTCTTGTCTCTTTCATCACTTGTATTGCTTCTTTCTACCCCTCTGTTGCTTCTTTCAGCACTTCTCTTGCCTCGTTCTGCACTTCTCCTGCCTTTTTTCTGTACCCATCTTGCCTCTTTCTGCACCTCACTTGCTTCTTTCTGCACCCCTCTTGCCTCTTTCTGCACCCCTCTCCCCTCTTTCTGTAGCTCTCTTGCCTCTTTCTGCACCCCTGTTCCCTCTTTCTGCACCTCTCTTGCCTGTTTCTGCACCTCTCTTGCCTCTTTCTGCACCCCTCTTCCCTCTTTCTGCACCTCTGTTGCTTCTTTCTGCATTTCTCTTGCTTCTTTCTGCACCTCTCTTGCTTCTTTCTGCACCCCTCGTGTCTCCTTCTGCACCCTTCTTCTCTTTGTGAACCTCTCTTGCTTTTTTCTGCACCTTTCTTTCCTCTTTCTGCATCTCTCCTGCCTTTTTCTGCACCTCTGTTGCCTCTTTATGCACTTCTCTTGCCTCTTTCTGCACGTCTGTTGCTTCTTTCTGCACTTCTCTTGCCTCTTTCTGCACCCCTCTTCCCTCTTACTGCACCTCTGTTGCTTTTTTCTGCACTTCTCTTGCTTCTACCTTTTTGTACACACATTTACAGACTATGCAGTTTGAAACACAAGTATTCAAGTATTTGTATGTTTATTTTTATGTAACATGTCACTAGGTAAAAGCAGAGACACACACATGCATACCTTCACAAACTAGGTCAGACTTACAACATTGATATGGTTAGGATTGCTGTTTTACATTTGGTAGGCCTATCATTCTGAGCAGTCGATGAATAGTGAACCTTCAAGAGAAAAGTGAGGTTTAAGACATCTTGGGAGAAGGATTAGTGATTAGGCTACTTTGTATGAGTCTGTGGAAAGGTACAGTCGAAGTAGGCCTCTTTCTGCACCTCTGTTGCTTCTTTCTGCAATTCTCTTGCTTCTTTTTGCAGCTTTCTTCCTCTTCCTGGACTTCTGTTGCCTCTTTCTGCATTTCTCTTGCTTCTTTCTGCACCTTTCTTCCTCTTTCTGCACATCTCTTGCTTCTTTCTGTGCTTCTCTTGGTTCTTTCTGTGCCTTTCTTCCTATTTCTGTACATGTCCTACCTATGAAGGCATAGTTAGAAATTATCATTTAGTAAACCTTAGAAATTCACTGGAAAAAACATAGGTTTCAGGGACGTTATAGTTAGTATTAGCATTTAAAAAACCTTAGAAATTCACTGAAAAAACCACGTGTTTCAGGGACGTTATAGGTAGGTATTCACTTTTAAAAAACCTTAAATATTCACTGAAAAGGGGGGCGCTAGAGAGCCGGCGAGCAAGATGGCTGCGCTTGTGTGAGGCTCTTGCAGCCCGGGGAAAAGATCCGACAGCATCCACCGTTTCAAGACGGTGAAATCGCCCGAACCTGCCAGCATGCACTCAGCAATAGATGCGGCACCCAACGAGCGACTCGAAAACCGAATGCGCTGCCTATAACTGGCTCGATGCAATCGGAGCCTTAATGCGCCTGTGGAAGCATAAACAAGATGGCGGAGGTGGCGATGCATTAACAACGCCAGGGAGCTGTGACCGGAGCAGGGCCGCCTATACCCGAACAATACTGAGGAGGCGTATGGCCACTTAGCATAGACCCAAACTGCCGAAATTGCTGGGACCGCGAAGGACTGCGGGGAGAGAGTGAGGCGATACACTGGGGCCGTGAGATAGCAGAAGCGGAGCCTGCGGAAGAGAGTGCGAAGGAGACACTCCCTAGTGAATGGTATCTGGCAGGCCAAGAGGAAGAACGGAGACTGCGCACCCCGGCCCGACTGTCGAGAAGGAACGTACCTTTGACCGGTGAGGTGTGTGGTGAGCAAGAAGGCCATAGGAGGCACTGCGCCTCCCAACACCGAGCTGTGGTACAGTGAGAGGCCCGGGGCTGCCGGTGACGTCGCGGCACTGGTGGCAGTATACCGTTCCTGTCAGGCTAGCATACAACATAGCTGTGGGTCGGGGGAGGCGGTGGGGTGTGTTGGTGCTCTCCCCCCCTCGCCCTCCCTGACTCACACACTGAAGAATCGGGCGAACGCCCGATGCGCTGTTAATTATTGCTGCGCGGTGGGGGCAGCCTATCTAACGCATCAGCCCTGAGCGGATTCACAGCAGAGCTCTGGCAGAGCACAACCTCATGGCCAGACACCATATCCTATTGAGGAGGACACTGAGCAGGATAAAATCATGGTAGCCCCTGCTGAAAGGAGCACACGCACACAAGTTGCACAAGGCAACAGGGCACCAGAAACTGGGCATTGGAGACCAGCGGGTTCGGACTGCGGCCTTGGCACCCAAAATATCTTTTTTTTAAACTGTTTTTATTGAGGAAAACCACAAACAGCACAGCAATGCTTTCCATTCCCGTCACGCATTTAAATATACAATCAGTGTAATTTAATAATACATGCATGTATGACATAGAGACTCGTTATTCTGACAACTCTTCTGCTGCAGCACATGACCCATACATTTCGACCTCACTACGGCGCAGCTCCACTGTTGGAGACAGGCAAATGCCCCCTCTATATGCATTCCATGCTGCCCATTTATGGTCCAATTTCTTAGGGCACCCTCTGTATTTAAATACATCTTTTTCAGCTACCATGGCTCTCTCCATGTCAACCACCCAATCTCTAATTCGTGGCGTCTCCCCTGTCCCCCATTTCTGTGCCACGTTGCATTTATCGATTGCCCATCCAAGTGAAACCCATGTCTACTCGGTCTGGTTAAGGTCAGTGGCATCCCATATGTTCAGCAGGCACAGTTGCGGGGTGACCAGTAGTTTCTTCCCCCCAGCCCTCTCCAACTTTTCAGCGATACCGGTCCAGTACTGCTGGATGACCAGACATGTCCATATCATGTGGAAGAAAGACCCCTCTTGTTGACATTGCCGAAGGCAATGGGGGTCAGCCCGCCTGCCCATCCTGACTAAGGTTCCGGCAGCTAGGTAGACTCGATGCAGGACTTTGAGCTGGACTAACCGCAGTCTCATGAGAATGGCCACCTCTCTAGGGGAAGCCAAGGCGTCTCGCCAGTCTTCCTCCTCAAGCTCGCCTAGATCTGTCTCTCAGTGTTGCCGCAGGCGTGTTAAGAAATCTGGGCGGTTATTAATCAGTTTTTTATATGTAAGGGATATGGCCTTTTTAGTCATGGGGTCCAATACCAGCCTATCTTCCAGTGGGGAAGCCTCAGGAAGTGGGTCGCCCCCTGGTATTACAGTTTTGAGCGCGTGACTGATCTGAAGGTATCTAAATGTTTCGGTTTGTGTGAGGTCGTATTCTTTCCGGAGGTCGGCGAAGGTGACCAGGCCCCTGGAGTTCCACATATCTCCCACCGTGGAAATGCCAATCAGATCCCACTTTTCAAAACCGGGACATGTACTTAATCGACCCAGGCGCTTGGGTTCCCAGAGTAGGGTCACACTTGTAATTCTATTATGCCAACCCATCTGTTTGTTAACCTTGTTCCAGACTTCTATTGTGCGTGATGTCGGTCCTGTGAGGCCTAATTTCTTGGGATTTGTGTAGAGTGCTCTGTTATACCCTCCACGTCTCATAAGCCACCAGTCAGTGTGGAAACCCTGGTCCCCCCGCTCCCCGTGTGCCCAACGATTAATCGCCACTAGTTGGGACGCCTGGTAATACGACCTAAGGTCGGGTAGTGCAATTCTCCCATCATACCATCCCGCGTGGAGCTTTTGTTTTGCAATTCGAGGTGCCCGACCGTCCCACAGCAACGTGCGCACGGCACTATCAATACTGGAGAAATAAGTCTCCGGGATCCTATCAGGGGTATTTTGCAGCACAAAACGTGGCAGCGCCAGCATCTTAAAAAGGGCTGCCCGTCCCAGTAGAGTCAGGGGGAGAGAGCGGCAGTGTTTGACGTCAGCGTGGAAGCACGTCAGGGGCCCAAGTAGATTTGCTTCATAAAAGGGGGCTTGGTCCGTAGTTATAAAAATGCCTAACTATCTGAAGCCCTTCGGAGCCACTGGGATCTTATATTCCTGCGGATTACGCGGTGGAGGGTCCCACCGCAGAAATAATTGTGATTTAGACCAGTTTATCGTGTACCCTGAATGGTTGCCAAATATTCAGAAAATGTGAAGGATACGATGGAGGAAAGAGGTCGGGAAGGCCATGTAGAGCAAGATATCATCCACGTACAATGAAATTCTATCTTCATGATCCTCTGTCCATTTAAGACCGCGGATCAGAGGGTCTTCCCTCACCCAGATTGCTAGGGGCTCCAACACCAGGGCAAAAATTAAGGGCGAGAGGGGGCATCCCTGCCGAGTCCCCCTTTCCAGATGAAACTGTCTGGAGGTATGACGGTTCATGACTACTTGGGCCATCGGGCCAGCATATAGTAATTTAATTCACTTTATAAAGTTGGGCCCGAATCCCATTCTGTCCAAGACAGCGAACATGTAGTTCCAATCAACAGTGTCAAAGGCCATTTTGGCATCAAGGGACAAAAGGGCCACGTCCTCTCTAAGTGTGTGTTGTCTACCCAGCACACCGTGTAGGCGCCGTAGATTTAGCGCGGTATTCCGACTGATTCGGGTATACCAGCCCGGTTAGCAGCGGGACAAGTCTATTTGCTAGTAATTTTGGAAGTATTTTAGCTTCAGCTGTAAGCAAGGAAATAGGCCTGTACACCTTGCAATCATTGGCTGGTTTGCCTTGCTTGTGGATAACCACAATTGAGGCTAGTCGGATATTAGCTGGCAACATTCCACTTTCATAGCTTTCTAGATACATCTGGCGAAGGTACGGCGTTAATTTGGAAGCCACGGATTTGAAAAACTCAGTCGGGAGCCCATTAGGTCCCATAGCCTTGCCCGATCTGATATCCCTAATGGCTAGTTGAATTTCCTCTTCTGTGGGTTCACCCTCAAGGGAATCCCTATCTACTAATGACAACCGGGGCACATCTATAGTCGAGAGAAGGTCCACCGCTGCGTGAGGTGAGACTGTCTCATTAGACCTGTACACCAATTCAAAATAGGTAGCCACTGCTTCTGCAATCTGCTGGGGGTCAGTGATTTCTTCCCCCTTAGGCCCCAACAATTGGTGTACCCACCGTGATGCTTGCTCCCATTTTTCCAGCCAGGCAAGAAGCTTACCCGTTCTCTCCCCATGTTCATAGATTTTATGGCAAGCCGATTTTAGCTTTGCCTTGGCAGCCTCCGTTAGAAGCTGTTTGTAGTCCAATGTCTTCATTGCAAGCAATTGCTGCGCCTCACGGTCAGGGGACTGTGCTAATGCCAATCCCCCCGTAGGATTTCGTCCTCAAGTTGGTCAATTCTTTTTGTTAATTCCCTCTTATTACCCACCATAAGGGAAAGGGCCCTCCCCTTGATCACCGCCCCGAATGCACCCCTAAAGATTTGGGCTGAAGTGACCGAACCAACATTTTCTTGGAAGTATAGCTCAGTATCTTTAATTAACGCTGCTCTAATGTGTGGTATTTTGAGCGCCCAGGGATTTATGGTTAGGAAAGTTCGTCTAGTTGACTGCCCCACTGTCATCTTGGCAAAAATGGGAGAGTGATCCGAGATTCCCCGTGCCAGGCAGCGGGCCTCGCTAAATTCGGAGAGATCTTGGGTATGCGTGAACATATAATCTATATGGGACTGGCTATTGTGGGCTCCAGAATGAAATGTGAATTGCGTAACCGTGGGGTTAAGTTGTCGCCAAATATCCGCAAGGCCGAGAGCCGATAGGAAGTCAGCGAGTGCTGATCCAGAGGCCGGGTCTCTTCGCTGGGGTAGACGGTCCAATGTACCATTGATTGTGAGATTAAAGTCTCCTCCAACTACCAAGGTACCTAATGGTAGCTCAAGGATTAGTTTGCTAAGGTCTTGCAGTGTGGAATGCTGCAACCCGGGGGGAACATAGACCGAAAGTACATTAATTGTTCTGCCTTCCCAGGAGTCTGCAGCGAATCTGCCTTGATCATCTGTCCAGGTTCTCTTAACTAAGTACGGGCAGTTTTTCTGCAGGAGCACCCCTGTCCCACGGGAGCCTGAAGTAAACCCAGCGTGTGCCATCAGCTGGTAACCCCATCTACCAAGTGCTTTACAAATGTTACCTATCAGGTGGGTTTCTTGTAATAAGACCAAATCTGGTGCCTGCCTCTTAAGGTACTGAAGGACTATTCCTCGCTTGAGTTTATCCCCCAACCCGTTCACGTTCCATGTTAGGAACTTAAGTTCTACCATTAACCCCATCAGTGATAAAATAGCTGTGAAGTGTGCGTGTCAGCCTCGGAGTGTTATGCGATTGTACATACTGCAACGGAGGAGGATCCAGTCCCCCCTTACGAGAGTCATATGTCAGTTGCCGCCTTATGCTAACGTGGCATTGCTGTGTGAAACTAAAACTACAGACCAAACTATACCCCCCTTCCACAACTCCCTCCACCCCCCTCCCTGCCTCCCTGCATAACGGAGTCCATTGGCCTGCTTCCCCAACCTTGCAGAGTGCCCGTCCCCCTCCCAACCCTGAACTGGGGAAACATAGGCCCGACCCGCTCCACCCATCCCTTCCCTTGAAAACTTACAAATTAGGAAACCACGGGAGCTAGTAAATCGTGAAGTATACTTAACACAGTCCCAGCAAGCAAGATCTCAGGTCCATGCAGCGGCCCAGTTCTATCTCTAATCGTTACTGGGTATCAACAGAAATAAGTGGGTATCGACATCCGAATCTGGCCATCTCAGATTCCCGGCAATATTACAGTCCCTTTGGTCCGTCAGGCAAGCATCCAGTGTGTGGGTCCAACCAAAGGCCTCTCACATTCTCGAGGGTAACATCACGCTGTGGGGTTCTTCTTTTCCTTGGGCGCATCCCCGCCCTAGTCCATAGTGTCAGCTCTCATCGATGTTGTCGCTCACGTCGTCCGTTCTCTCCCGCCTTCCGTCATCCATCGATGCAGTCCATCGCCTCCGAAGGATCTGTGAAGAACCATCTCTTGCCCTTTGCCTCCACACGTAGCTTAGCTGGGAACAGCATTGCGTACTTTATGTCCCGTTCCCTGAGCGCCCTCTTCACCTCCAAAAAAGAACGCCTCTGTTTTTGGACTTTGGCAGTGAAATCGGGGAAGAAGGTGATCGTGCTGTTCTCAAACTTGAGAGGGGGGCCTGGCGAGCCGTCTGAAGTATATGGTCACGATCATGAAAGTTCAACACTCTCGCCAGTAGTGGTCGCGGGGGCGCCCCCGGCTTGGGACGACCCCCTGGTACACGGTGAGCCCTCTCAATGGAGAAGTAATTGGATAGATTTTTGGGCTGCAGGTGCTTGATCACCAAGTCCTCCACAAAGAGGTCCGCTGCCGGCCCCTCGGCTCTCTCCGGCACCCCTAGGATGCGAACGTTGTTTTACCATGACCTCCCCTTGTAATCATCTAGCTGAGTCGCCAGGAGCTCCGTTTTTTGTTACAATTCAGTAACCTGCTTCCCCACGGTGGAAACATCTGTGGCAAGTTCCTGTGTAACATCCTCCACCTCCTTCACCCGGGCATCCATCTTGCGTAGGTCTGCTCTGAGGAGGGAGATATCAGTTGCCACTGAGTCAATTCGGTTCTCGAGTGAAGTGCGGACTCCCTGTATGGTGGCCATAATGTCTTGCAGTGAGGGTGGTTCTCGTACCCCCTCCTTCTGTTGGGCCTCGTGATCTGGGCCCTGGGTTGACTGTCCCACCTCTTGTGTCTTAAGTGAGGCAAATTTGTCTATTTTCTGTTGATGGCCAGTTCGACTCCTTTTGACTGTCGCCATCTTACGATTGCGGCCGTGGAAACTACGACTAGGGGGTACTCACCGCCGCCTACCGTAGTGGGCACCATGTGGCCTGTCGGGTTCCCCCCCTTTGCCGTACCACAGCCGCTAGTTAGAGGACTGCCGGAGGTGTATGCTGCTGGTTTGTCTTGATACTGCGCTCTCGCAAAGATGCCGGACGGAGGGTGTAGCCACGTGTTGCTCTGGTCCCAGGGCCTCAGTCACACTGACCACAGGACTCCGGAGCCAATTATTGGACTCTTACCCCCTAAAACTGTAAGTCCAGAATGACCGTAGGACACAGCTTGGCACCCAAAATAGAAGAAGTGAAGGGACCCTGCGGCAAGTAAGTGCAGTCAGCAGGGGGGGCCCAATCGCATCCCTGGCATCCATGCGTAGGTCCCATGAGCTGCACCAATATATGACATTGCACGAAGGCGTGGGCAAGTAAGTACCCCACGTTTATAGCACTGGAATCACGCACAAGCAAACACTAGCGCGTAGAAGCGCGGGGACTCACTCTGAGCTGCTATATGGACCTGGCGCGGGGGTGAATGTGAGGGGTTACCTTGATCTCAGAGGCTGCAAGCGTTACCGGCGAAGACTATTAGAGGCCTGGAGGGCCGGCCCGGAAAGTGCCTGACACCTGAACACACGACAAGACCCCGCTCTAAAAGACTTGCACACAGATCCCATTAATGTGAGTCCTTGCTGGTGAGGCTTCAGAAATAGCGGTCAGGGATAGACCAGAGGCGCACTTTGAGCTGGCAGACTGCTGATCTAACCCAGAGGACAATAGTGAACTGTGGATAAGACCTGAGGTTGAGAGCTTGCAACAGATTGAAGACATCCCCGCGTAAAATAACTGCATAAAAATCTTAGACGATTGCACGGAATATATTTAAGGACTTGTAAAGAAAAGCACCATGGGCCACACAGATGGATAACAGAGCAAACTACAATTCGCCATGAAAAAACCGGGGTCAAATGAACAAGGGGATGCAGAGCAACAACAACGTGAAGCGGATAACACCACAGCTGGTGACACACAGGATGGGGACATTAAGTCACTACTGATCACCATGTGCAGCAGTCTCACCTCCATTGAAACCAAGATGGACGCAATGACCATGAGAATGGATTTCATCACGCAAAGACTTGAGAAACACGAGGGCCGCATTACTGAAACAGAACAACGAATCTCCACCCTGGAAGACAGCTCCACTGAAAACCAGGGACGCCTCCAAGACATGGAAAAGGTGCTTAAAATTATAGCCGCCAAAAACGAAGATTTGGAGGTGCGATCGTGCCGAAACAATATACGTATAATGGGGGTTCCTGAGTCTATGGATACAGGCTGCATGGAAGATTACGTTGAGAAAATGCTGGTGGAACTGTTTGGAATGGAGGCACTTTCGAAAGTCTTGGTGGTGGAGAGGGCCCACAGAGCACTGTCGTCCAGACCACCACCGGAAGCCCCCCTCGTCCAATTCTGGCCAGACTCCTCAATTATAAAGATCGGGATACAATATTATGATTGGCCAGAGAAAAACAAGAACTAATCTATGAGGGAAATAAATGATCAATGTATCCGGACTTTACAATAGCGGTGCAAGAGGCACAGAGGAAATTGCTGCCAGTTAAACGCAAACTCTAGCAAGCCAATGTACAATACTCAATGATGTACCCTGCAAGACTTCGCGTTCCGTATAGAGGAAAGATACACATCTTTAATTCCCCTCAGCAGACTCAAGGTTTTTTAAATAACCTGAAGCGGCGATTGCCTCCTGTACATGACGAAGAATTATCTTCAAGACGGTCATCCCCTGCTCGAGAAGAAGATTGAAGAACTACACCATAAAGGTAATGCCCACCCAAATGCACACTGAACTGTAATGCGTCACCCAGAGTAGCTCCCTGAGGCATGGAACTGAACTGATATCATGACTGAATGCCAACTCCAAGAACTCGAACTTATGTAGAAGAGGCGGTTTTGGGCGATGCCCCAGTCTCACTAAGAAAGATTCCTGGGGGACACCTGTGACTTAGCAGGGAGGGTAGATGTCCTCTCTAGTGCATTCCCCCAACGGGAATCACCTGGATAATGCAACATGACTGTTTGATGTTAGTTAAATGGGTCTTGTTCTTTAGTTTGATGGGTAACAAACCAAGCGACCACCTGATCAGCTTCTACGATTGGATAAGGTTTTTAAAAAGGCCAGCCCGGGCGGTCGGTGGCCTAAAGTGGGCTAAAGTACGTACACTGAAGCCAAATACTAGGGGACGAGTACGGGAGGGTTTTTATTCGCCTGCGGGATTGGGCCGTGGGTGTGGGTGGTGGCAGGGCGATCCTGTTGGGAATGGTTTGAAATCATTGCAATGGTATGTAAAATATGTTGTCCATATTGAAAGGCACACACACATGTCGCTTTGCGCGTTCTCAGAGCAGCATCCCCCTACGGCGGATGCATGATTGGTGATAAGGACAGAGCCATAACCAAGACTGATCCCAGTGTAGTGCTCACATATAACTTCCTAACGTAGAATGTGCGTGGTTTACGTGACCCCCGCAAGCGCAGACAGATCTTGGGATATTTAGATAGGCACCAAATACAAGTCACCATGCTCCAAGAAACTCACCTGGACCCCAAAAAGGAACCTTCATTTGGTAAACGTGGGGCAGCTCACAGGTGCTTCTCGGCATATTCCACTTATGCCAGAGGAACGGCTATACTGGTAAAGGCCGGAGTCAGATATTGCCCAATAGGGGAACTCCAGGATCCACAGGGCAGATATAGTGTAATGTGGGGTAGACTGATGGACCACACGGTCACTATGGTCTGTTGTTATGGACCAAACACTGATGATGCAGCATTCTTTAGCAGATTATGGAGTCACATCCTAGAAAGAGGCTTCACCTTCACTATCTGGGGTTGTGACTTCAATGTAGCGCCGGATCCATTCATAGACAGATCGCAAATGCTAACGTCAACCCACACACAGACAACTAAACAACTAACAGATATTATCGCAGAACACCAGCTATTTGATGCATGGCGAACCCTACATCCATTGCATAGGGAAGGTACTTTCTACTCAAGCGTACATTCTAGCTGGTCTAGAATAGATCTATGGCTGCATTCCAAGGGCATGAGCACATGGCTCTGCGCTGCGAAACACCTGCTACAAACATTTTCCGATCATTCCCCTGTGTTATTAACCTTGTCCCCACCATGTAAAGAATCTCCTTATAGAGCTTGGAGACTGCAACCACATACATTACTTTATAGCGCCTTCTGTGAAGAAGTGCGACAGGAGATTGAGGAATTCTACCCCAGAAACCAAAATAGAGTTCCACCACCAGCGAGTGTTTGGGAAAGCTTCAAAGTTACAATCCATGGAACATGCATAGCCAAAAGTGGAGGAATACTATGAGCCATCAGAGGGACTTTACAGTCAATAGAAAAGTGCATCAAACAAACAGAAGAAACTATAACTATTGCTCCCACCCCGAACTGAAAGCTCAACTTAAAGAGCTACTAATATAATACACAGCTGAAGCAGATCGCGAATCCAAATTCATATCTAAATATCACACGGCGCGAGCGTATGGTGAGGGTGAACGCCCTGCCAGGGCCCTGGCTGAAGCAACTAGGCCCCCAAGATTCGCTAATCAGGTCCTAGAGATAGTGGATGATGAAGGCACACAACATATAGATTCACAGAAAATACTTGATACTGTTACAGTTTTTTATGCCAATTTATATCACACGCATAGGCAAACTCCTATAGATGATACGGCCTATTGGGAAGACACTGCTTTGGGGTGGATTAATGACTCTCGCAGAGAATTCTTATCTGCTGACATTGAAGAGGATGAGATACGGGCCGCTATAATGGGCCTACATTCTGGTAAGGCCCCCGGGCCGGATGGGCTCCCTGTGGACTTCTATAAGTGCTACATTGATCAGTTGACCCCGTTCCTTAAGCTCCTATTTGAAGAAGCTAGGGACAGCGGGATTCTCCCTGCGTCCATGAGACAAGCCCTGATCCTCTCCCTACTCAAGCTGGGTAAGGATGCCCGAAAATGCGAAGCGTACAGACCCTTGTCATTAATAAACTGTGATACCAAAATACTAGCAAAAATCATAGCCAATAGACTCTCACTTCTGATGGAAGGACTGGTCCTTCCTGATCACTCAGGGTTTATACCTGGCAGGGCCACATCTCATAATTTGCGTTCAACGTTTGCACTAATACACAATATAGACCCTGAAATATCAGCTGCGGGGATTTTTTTGGATGCCACAAAGGCATTCGATTCCCTGGAATGGGATTACATGTATATGATATTGGGCAGGATGGGCCTTCCTATGCCATTCCTTGAATGGATTAAATTACTATATTCCCAACCTGAAGCCACTATTCAGATTACCGGTTTATATTCTGCCCCAATTCCAATTACCAGAAGCACCCGGCAGGGGTGCCCCTTATCCCCCTTACTATTCGCCTTGGCCATAGAGCCTCTAGCAGCTAAGCTTCGACAACACCACAGGCAATATGCGATACAATACCCTACAAGACAGATATTGGTGTCATTATACGCTGATGATATCACACTATATTTAAGAGATCCACAGAACAGCCTCAATCCTATTCTGCGAGAGTTCATTAGGTTCGGGAATCATTCTGGGATAAACATAAACTGGGGCAAATCACAAATATTTCCTCTAACTCCCAACACAACAATATTCCCTATGGAATTTCCGTTACAATGGTGCGAGTTGGAAATCAAATACTTGGGGGTGGTAATAACCCGAAATAGAGAGGAAACACTTCGCGCCAATTATGGCACTGCAGTGGAATCAATCACCAACTGGGTATCGCGCTGGATCACTTTACCTCTTTCACTAGCTGGCAGAGTGGCCTTAATGAAAATGATTATATTGCCCAAACTCTTATATCTCTTCAATAACATTCCCTACTATCCGGGACGCCCTTTTTTTCACACGCTTCGCTCGCTATTAATCAAATTGGCTTGAGGGGGGAAACAGCCTCGTGTGAGTTGGCGAACCATGACGCAACCATTCACTCACAGCGGATTTGAAGCCCCAGATATGGAACTCTATTACCTCAGTTCCCAAGCGCATTACGTTGTGTATTGGCTCAACCCACCACCATTTATGCCACATCTCGCCATAGAACAGGGCTACATGGTGCCCATACCTCTCAGTGCATTCTTGGGGATGCGTGTCCCTGGTGAGGGAATGGCACAGCACACGGTCACGTGCACAAATAGGGCCTGGGAACGCATAGCCAAAAGAGTGGCCAAACCTGTGCTATACTCCCCGCTGAGACCACTAGCGCATCTCCCGACTACCAGTCACTCAGGAGGCGGTGTGTTGGGAAATGCTCCGCAAAAGAGACCTAATGACTTGGGGGGACTTATACCAAGAGGGTACATTTAAAGGACAAACAGTCACTCCTGACGGGAAACAGTACTACTCCGCTAGAGGTGTTCCTATACTTGCGCCTTAGGCATGAGGTCAGAACTAATATCCCCGAATTTCCACTGGAACCTGCCACGATGGAGACGTTACACGTTCTATTGAAAATGAAGGGGCCAACACATGCTGTGTGCAGTACTTATCGCACAGCTTTACTTGAAACAGCACAACAACCGCAAGTAGACAGGGAGGCATGGGACCGGGACCTAGCTACTCCCCTCACTGATAAGCAGTGGGCATACTGCTGTACTCAGACCGAACCTATCACGGCGAGCAGCCGGCTTAGAATTATACATTTCAAATTTTTACACAGAACTTACTACACACCTAAGCGCCTCTGCAAATACAAATTGAGGGAGGATGACCGCTGTGAGCATTGCCGTGCAGAGGGAGCGGATTTTTTAAACCTTGCATGGCAGTGCAGTGGGATCCATAAATACTGGCAAGAAGTGGGAACTGCGCTGACAGCCATGGCCGGTACACCCATTCCCAACTCCCCACTAATTGCACTTTTAGGCTATACAGCTGACATAAACATGTCACATAAAAAACTCAGCACTAGGATTCCTACTCGCTAAACGCAAAGTGGTGTGTAAATGGGGTAGGGGGCAGGCCCCTAAATTCAAGGACTGGCTATCAGATTTAATTTATTGTAAGGATCAACTGGGCTGCTTTGCTGAGCTGCTCCCCACCTCCTCACGCCCCAGAGATATCTGGGAACCACTGCTGGAATACTTGAGAGAACAATCTGACTTAAAATCACTGCTTGGAGGAAGCAGGCTGGGTGGGGAACTTGGGAAATCGGCCTGATGCTGGGTGAAATGCTTCATACGGAACATGCCTAGTTAGGACTCAAAATGTCAATGTGACCTATTGAAACGCTGAGATAGAAATGTGGAGTGTTCTGGCGTGTGCTGGCCGCTGTAATGAAGCTGGTACACTGAAGAAGGTTGGTAGAGTAGTTTATTCAGGATTAGGTAAACCGGAAAGTACGTCCTATCCACACAGCGCTGGCAGCATCAACTGACAACTAGGATTGGAATGTACAAGACAGGAAGGGAAGGATTCTGGAATGGAGAACACGACGACACGCAGGTCATCTACGCTCAGGTAAGATCATTACACACCTTCCCCCTTTTATGAAAAGAGATAGAACAGGGTTGGAGAGGAGGAACAGGGAAAGATAAGAGAAAGAAGAGAGAAAGGATAAGAAAAGAAAGAGAACTTGAAGAAAAACAAAATCATTTAGAGAATATTAATTTAAAACAAAATTATTAAGTTTTGTTGGCAGCTTCCCAACACGCACACTCTTTCTTGACTTAGGTAAAACATTGGGAAGACCATTACCCGTGACCAACAAGTTGCGAACTGGAGCAATTCTATTGAGATTCCAGATGCGACCATCACATAACTTGACAGCATTCAAAAACAGTTTCTTAACCACGTAAGGTGGAGAAAATTTTGAAACACCAGAAGATCTTTGTGGAAGGCGAACTCTCACTCTGTCACCCACACGCACACGAGTGTGAGAGACAGCATGTCTAGAGTCAAAGTATGCCTTCCTTTTAGAAATCTTCAAGTCCTGACTGGCTTGCCATGAAGTTGTACCTTGAGACCCTGTACTAGAACCCTGGCCTAAATTCACCTCCTCATTCAAACTGGAACCCGGACTCCTGTTTCTCATCCATGCCTGAAACATACGGGTATTGGGTTTCCTACCCCGACAAAGTTCAAAGGGAACCTTAGACGTGGTTGAATGAGGCGTTAGGCGATAGATCATAATTTTTTCCTGGATTTCTGCCCTCCAGTCTTTGTTCTGAGATTTAGCCATTTGGATGGAGTCTTTCAATACGCGGTTGAACCTCTCCACCATTCCGTTAGTTTCCGGATGATAGAGAGCGCAACGCTTGTGTCTTATCCCTTTTTCAGTAAGATAGGACTCCATCTCTCTAGAAACCAGCTGGACCCCGTTGTCAGTAAGAAGACAATCAGGAAATCCCTCACGAGAAAAAACCTCGTCCAGAAATTTGGTGACATCTTTAGTCTCGATACTGTGACTGATTTTAACCTCCGGCCACCTAGAGAATAGATCTATTAAGACTAGGACATAAGACTGACCAGAGCTACAGGAAATTGGGCCTAGAAGATCTAGGGCTACTTCTTGCCAGCAGCGCGTAGGGACCTCTCGTATAGCCAGGGGTTGGGTTCTGGTTTTGTAAATCTTATCTGAAGAATCACATTCTTGACAGTCTCTCACCATACGTTCAACTAATAAATCAATACCGGGCCACCAGAAGTGTAAACAAATTCTCTCTTTCTAATTTCTTCGTCTCTTCATCAAGGCTTCTTATCCCGTTCCAACCCTCAGACACTAACTTACAGACCTTGAGAATAGTGGGATCAATAGACATGGAAGCTCTCCACTCATCTTCACTCAAGACACCACACGTGACCTCACAGACTTTATAATCATCATCCTCACATGACTCTCTTGACATATTACTCAAGTCAACTGTGTCATTCGTTACAAGACGAGACAAACAGTCAGAAACTTTGTTTTGAGCACCAGGAATATGATGAACAACAAAGTCATAGTCTTGTAAAGCAACAATCCACTTGGTGATCCTTGAGGATACAGCATCAAGACTCTTTTTGGTGAACAGATCCTTCAAAGGTTTGTGGTCGGACTGAACTGTAAAGGAGCTTCCCCAAAGGAACTTTTTAAGTTTTTTATCGCCCAGAATATGCAAAGAGTTTCCTTCTCCATAACAGAGTATAGAAGTTCTGGCCCAACGAGAGCTCGTGACAGGAACGTAATAGTTGTCTCGCGTCCATCTTTCACCTGTTTGAGAACGGCCCCTAGCCCTTTTGAGCTGGCGTCAGTGACAAGGATGGAGCAAGCAGAGGTATCAAAGCTGTGAAGAGAAGGAGCTTCATTCAAGGCTCTCTTAACGTCGTCAAACTCTTTCTGGCAGTCTGGTGACCAGGCAAACCTTGCCCCTTTTTTGAGAAGGGTTCGAAGGGTATAGGTATGAGAGGCAAATCCAGGAACGAACTTATTATAGTATTCAGCCATCCCTAGGAAGGTGACTAATTCATCTCTGGTTTGGGGCACAGAAAGATTATCAATGGTTTTTACTAATTGGTCTTTTGGTTTGACTCCTTCCTTGGATAGCTTGTGACCTAAGTAATCGATCTCGTGGAGGTTGAATTTGCACTTATTCTCACGTAGCGTCAGGCCACGCGATTTGAAACGATCTAGTACAGCTCTGAGTCTTTCGTCATGAATACTTTGAGATGAGCCGTGAACTAGGACATCATCTTGGTAGATCTTGATGCCAGGGAGACCCTGCAAGACGTCCTCCATGGCTCTCTGGAAGACCAAAGCTGCAGAATTGAGACCAAATGGAAGCCTTGTAAATTTGTAAGTACCGAAAGGCGTTATGAAGGCAGTGAGGTTCTGGGACCGAGGGTCAAGCTTAATCTGGTGATATGCGGCCCTGAGATCAAGGGTAGAAAAGACCTCAGCACCGCCCAATTGTGTCAGCATTTCTGCGATGTTGGGAAGTGGATATCTGTCGGCTATGACAGCACGATTGAGAGAGCGCAAGTCCACACAAAGTCTTACCTCACCTGAGGCCTTACGGGCAAGAACCACAGGGGCTAACCAATCACTTGCCTCAGATTTAACAATGATACCTTCTTTGAGCAGTTTTCGTAACTCATCTTCCATGGAGTCTTTCAGGGCTAAAGGCACACTACGTACTTTACAATTTACTGGGATGGCGTCCTGCCTCAAGATGATTTTGTGGGTGTAATTGGACAAACAGCCCAAGCGTTCGTTAAAGACTTCCTTAAACTCTGATCGAAAACCATCTACTTGAACGACCTTGGTGAGTTTGTTATGAGTACAAGAAGAAGTATGGGACAGTGTAGGTAGTCTTTCATGAGATTCTTCCCTCATTATTATGCAAGGATTACCACCCGGAACTAATATGACCCAGAGATCAGCCTGATGAATCCAACTTACTAAACTGTCACCCTTAGTGGAGATATATATCTTCCCAGCAGTAATTTTGTTTTTGAACTCTATGTCACCTTCAAAGTAGCCAAATCATTTGATGGGTTGTCCACCATAGGCAAGAGGTTTTATGTCAGGTTTAAATACCTTCACCTTACCTAAGAGAAACGTGTCATAAAAACTCTTAGGGACTAAAGTGATTTTTGCCCCTGAGTCGAAAAGCATATTAACTGGGTGACCATTTATCTGAACTCTGTCAACTGGACTTAGACACTTAACTTGGGAGACTTCTGCTGAAATCTCACCACAATGTAGTTCGTCCGAACTAGAGTCAGTTTCGTCTTGTTTCCATACCTCTTTAACACGTTTGTTTTTAAAAAAAATGTGTAATCTGCAAGCTTGGGCTATGTGACCCACTTTCCCACAATTAAGACATTTGGCACTTAATGCAGGACAAGATTTGTCGTCAGCTAGATGGCCAACTTTATCACAACGGTAACACCTTCCAGGAAATGGTTTTCGTTGCCATGAAGATTGAGACTCAAAACGTTTGAAGACAGGTTTCATGCATTGAGGTTCATCTTTTTTGAAAGGTTTGACTTGAGAGACTGCTTGTACTTTCCCACTAGAAGTAGTTGAAGAGCCATTGTCCTTTTTAATGACTTTGACACAGGCCAAGGAGTGCTCGATTTGTTTGGCGATTAAGATAACCTCATCCAGTTTAGGATCATCCTTTTGCCACAGTTCATCATTTACTTTTCCATGGCACAACCAAGCATAAACTGATCGCGTATGCGTTCCTCTAAGGCACCTCCAAACTTGCAAGTGGAGGCAAGTTTACGTAGATGGGTTACATACACCTCTACGGACTCTTTAGGTTGTTGATTTCGTTTTCCAAAGTGGTAACGTTCTAGGACTGTGCTTACTTTGGGTAAGTAATGTTTATCTAATTTCTTTAAGCAAATCTCAAACTCATTGAGGCTGTCAGATTCTGAGTCCCCGAGATCAGGTAAGTGTTCAAAGACTTCTTGACCTTCAGTGCCTAAGCAGTGTAACAACAGTGCAGATTTTCTCTCGGCACTGAGTGACACTCCACACACTCTGGCGTAGGTAAGGAAGACTTTCTTCCATTTTAACCAACGTATAGTAGGTTCACCAGGGTTAGATAGGAAAAAGGGAGGTGGTGTTACGTTTTGCATAATAGGAGTAGAGAAAAACAAAGCGGTAAATGGTTTTTATGTTCAAGAGCGGGGAGGTGAGTGGTTGCTGGTATTTAAACAGTGGCCAGCTGTGTCAAAGAAAAGGTGACAGACAGAACGTAATGTTTGACCAGTGCTTATCAGCGTTGAAGGAACAGTGACAGACAGAAAGAAGTATTTTAAGCTGTGCACATCAGCGTTGTAGAAGAGATGACAGGAGAATGTAGAATTTCAGGCTGTGCCTATCAGCGCAAGCTATCAGTGTTGGAATAAGGAAGGCAGGCACAAGAAAATTTTAGACTGTAGAAGCTGTGCCTATCAGCGTTGAAGGAAAGGTGACAGGCAGAACAAGTGACAGGCAGAAAGAAGTATTTTAAGCTGTGCCCATCAGCGTAAGCTATCAGTGTTGGAATAAGGAAGGCAGGCACAAGAAAATGTTAGACTGTAGAAGCTGGGCCTATCAGCGTTGAAGGAAAGGTGACAGGCAGAACAACGTATTGCAAGCTGTGCCTATCAGCGTTGTCGAAATTATGACATGCAAAATAAACTGTGCTTGTCAGTGATGTGCAAGGTTGGTTCGTCAAGAGGAGGATTCACGGAAGCGTTTAAGTAGAAGGAGCAAGGCGGGAGGACTTGCAAGGAAACACGTTATCTCCCTCGCGGTTATTTAGCCAACGCGCAAGAAGGCATGGAAGTCAGGCAAGCGGCAGAGGACGGAGAGGGTTGCCAGGCAACAGGGTCTTGGAGAGGAGGGCGTCCTGTGTTGCTAGGTTTCTTCCTCGCGCTTGGTGGTTTCTCAGTGACGCGTTAGATTGCGTCAGGCACGTTGTGCGAGAGGAAAAGGGAAACGGGGTTGGAGCTTGAAAGGCGTCTAAAGTTGCTAGGCGACAAGCGTCAGACGGGTGAAGTGAAATCTTGCGCGAGGCACGGTGAGCGCGAGCGAGGGCTGAAATCACCATAAAGTTAAAGGATATCCCTCTTTTAAGAGGAAAGGCAATGCGAGGTAACAAAAGGGAGAGTAGGGAAGCGCTGCACGGAAGCGCTGCACAGTACCTTTATCTTTTGAAGCCAGAAGAGCAAGATCAAGGAATACCGGTCTGTAGTCTGTAGTCGACGAGTTGGAGAACGTGTTAGGACGTCTGTAGAAGATGTGGGTCGAACCCAGGATCGTCGCTAGTGTAATGAAGCTGGTACACTGAAGAAGGTTGGTAGAGTAGTTTATTCAGGATCAGATAAACCGGAAAGTACGTCCTATCCACACAGCGCTGGCAGCATCAACTGACAACTAGGATTGGAATGTACAAGACAGGAAGGGAAGGATTCTGGAATGGAGAACACGACGACACGCAGGTCATCTACGCTCAGGTAAGATCATTACATCCGCCTTCCACGAGACCTTATGTATGCATTTCTGTGGGGGGAGAGGTAATAAGTGTTATGTGGTTGTGACAACTGTACCAGCTGCTTGTATAACAGTCAGAGATGCAAAGACTCTGATGACATACCATGCAATGTAACAGCAAAATATGCAATGATGTTTGTAAGATGAAAAAGTTAATAAATAAAAAAACAGAAATAAAGAAAGTCACTGAAAAAACCACAGGTTTCAGGCACGTTATAGTTAGGCTGACATTTCACTCATACAAAAGCAGAGAAATTCAGCCGTTATTGTTAGCTGAGCTAACTATAACTGTGCCTCGGCAAAGCACTGCTGATGACGTCACATATTACATCACTCATGACATGGTCAGTTATTCAATTACCCAGACACTACACATGTACTCTTATAATCAGGAAGGCAGAAATTATGTAGTCATTGAACTATGCAGGCACTACCTATACATTCATCTAATCACCTAAGTACTAACTATTGACTTATGCAAATAACAAGGCTGTAACTATGCAATCATTATAACATTTGCGCAGAACCTATTCAGCCATCTAAACACCCAATTACAACCCATGCAGTCATTGAAAAACTGAGGCACACGCATGCACTGATGAAACACTAAGGCTTCATTCATGCACTCATATAATTACGTAGAGAGTAATCCACACCATTTTGCAAGTGCCATTGCTACTTAAAGAAACCATGGAAATTCACTGAAAAAATCAAAGGTTACAGGTAAGTTATAGTTAGGAATTAGCATTTAAAAAACCATAGAAATTCACTGAATGGTTCCAGGTTTTAAATCTGCAATGTTTACATCTAATGAAGTGTTCAGCAGTAAGATCTATCAACTTTATATTGTTTTTTAATCTCATGCCTTCTTAAATAGTAATTTCTGTAAATGTTGGAAGAACTTAGTTATTTTTTCCTTTTTAATGGCTGCCTGCCATTTGTGTGCGGGGCCTCCAGTGCGGTCCATGTAGCCTGCGGGGGACTCGTTGTGGTGGTCACATTGGTTGGGCCGCATGGGGTCCCTGGGGGCGGCGTCTGTAGCCCGGACTGCACGGTTATCTGCCCATAATTGGCTGTGAAGGGGGATGCGAGGCGAGGGTCGGTGCTTGCAGCCTTCTGTGGACCACTGGCGGTTGGCCAGCCTGTCTCAGTGGCGCTCCCTCCCTTGCTGCCTTTAGCTTGACCCCCCGGGAGCTGCTGGTGGTGCCCGGGTCCCCTGTCGCAGACTCCAGGCCTAAGCTCCACAGAGGACCTGTAAAGCTGCCAGAAGACACTCCCCCTGGTAACGTGGTTTGGGGGTCTCAAGTCTGCTGTCCGGCCCGGGTGAAAGGGCCCTCAGCATTGCAGGCGTGGCTTGTGAGGACTGGTCAGCTCTTGTGGGGCCTTGAGGAGAGAACGGGGGTGGCGCAAGTTGGAGGCCCTAGCCTCCCGTCTGCCTGCCTGTCATTTGCCGCGGGGGTGCGAGACGAGGGTCAGTACTTGTGGCCTTCTGTGGCCCACTGACGGTGGTCGGCCTATCTCGGCACCACCTCACTCCCCCTTTGTACAGTGATTCTCTAGTGGCAGCGGCACTCGTGCTGTAGCAACAGGCGGACTTCCCTTGGTACCATTTTCTTGGTCCCTTGCAGCGACAGGGCAGTGTGCGTGGCCCCTTGGAACATGTGTCCTGCCTGTGCCCGGGGGTGGATCTGTGGGGTGGAAAGAGTCTCCAAGGCCTGTGACCAGGTCTGGCAGCCCGCGAAGTTGCAGTCAGTGATTGGTGGTGCACGGGCTACCCCCTTGGTGCATTTCCTGGTGTTAAGGATCTCCGGTGTGGTGGTGCGGTGGCCTCTGCGCACAATGACCCCTTTGAGGTCCGGCTATGTCTTCTCACCATGCAGCAAAGAAAGACCCCTCAGTAAAAGAGATATTCACTAAAGCTGCCGCTAAGAAAACAGACACGGCGCCTAAGGCTGCAGCGCCAGAAACATCTGCGGATGTCACTCGAGTGGGAGACGCTGCCCGAGATGACTCCCCCATCAACAAAGCATTTCTGGTACACCTGTTTGGGACTTTGCGAAACGACTTCGCGAGGGTCAATCGGGATATTCCCTCTGAGATTAAGGAGATCCGCCAAGACGTGGAAGCCATGGACCAAAGAATGGCATCGTTGGAGCAGGGCCATGACGATCAGGAGGAGGAATTGGAGGGACATCCCCAGGAGCTGCCTGAGCTGCGTGACCAGAACTTGGAACTCCGATATCTGGTTGACGATCTTGAGAATTGATCCCGCCGCTCCAACATTTGAGTCAAAGGGGCTCCATTGCAGGCTGTACCAGGCAACCTTGAGGACTTTGTCATTCGTCTTTTCAAGCATGTGACCCCTTCCCTGCGGGATCAGGAGATTGTCCTAGACCGTACTCATCATGCTGGATTGGTGGCTAACACACCAGACCAACTTCAGGACATACTTACCTGCCTCCATTATATTGGCAGAAAGATAACATTATGACAACTGCACTGGAATTGAAACGTATCGTCTTTGAAGGCCTTCAGCTGTTGCTCAACCAGGATCTCTCCCTGCTAACATTACAGCGTCGGAATGCCCTCAGACCTCTCACGGATTTTCTTCAGGCTCAGAACATTTGATATAAATGGGGTCACCCCTTTTGCCTCCAGTTTGTGTGGCAAGATGAAGTCCAGGTGATACGCACCCTCAAAGATGCCCAGGCACTCCCTGACATGCTGGTCCTGCGACACGCCACATGTGCGGGCTCGCCAGCACCGGAATCCATGACTTCAGGCCCGACTCGCGGTGCTCCTACAGATTGAAGAAGAAGACTTTGAGGTAGCCGACCAAAGCAGACAGCCTTGAGGAACGTTCACAGCTGCTCCAACAGCTTCAGCGGGAGGGTGATCATGTAGGCGCAGTTGGGGATCACTGATTGTTGATGGGTATGGCGTTGTCCCGAGCCATTCCACAAATTCTTCTCAATTACATTTATGGCTGTGGCCACTGTCATTTTGATCATGCACCTCCTCTGCCATAGGCTCGCTGCTTAACTGGCGGAGTTCCCTTCTGATGGTGCCGAACTCCAGTTATGTTCGCCTACGACATGGACCCCTCTTCTCGTTTTCTGGGTGTCCTCTGTCGGGGAAAGTTCCTGTTACACTGTTTTCCTCTCTTTCTCATGTTTTTCACACTTTATCTCCTTCTTTTCTTCTTTTCCTTGTTCATGCTACCCCTGCACGCCCCTCCTGGGAGGTCCAGTGCACCAATGTTGCAAAGGTGTGAAGTATTATCTTGCTACTCAGGTTATTATGGTACAGTCTTTACTTAGACTCAATGTTCAAGGCCTTAATGCACCTGCTAAGCAACTAGCCCTTCTTTCTTACCTTAAGGGCACCAAATGCGAAATTTGTATGCAGCGGGAAACCCATTTGCTCCAGAGTGACTGGCGACGACTACGCTCTCGCTGGTTTGACCATCAATATTTCTCTTCAGGTGTTACCAAAAAGGCTGGGGTGGTGATCTTGCCCGCTACTCCTCATTTTGCGGGGAGGGTGGAGCAGGTTTTTTGGGAGATTCTGGGCAGACTTCTAGTGTTGCATGCCTTAATACAGGGCATCAGGTACACTGTGGCCACGGTTTATGCACCCAACAAACATCAGGAAGCATTCTCTAGGGACTCCTTGGGCCGACTGCTGACCTCGCCAGACAAGGAGCTAGTGGTGGGTGGGGACTTCAACATCACAATGGACACACAGAGGGACAGGTCCACCCAGCGGGTGGGACAAGTCGGGGGATTTACACAAGGCACTAGACAATGGTTGGGTAAGACGGGACTAATGGATGTATGGAGGCATAAACACCCCACAACTCTGGACTACACCTTCTTCACAGCTGCCCACCAAACCTATGCACACATCGACTATTTCTTCATGTCCCCAGGGGTAACCCGAGACACTGTTTCGTTGGATATTGGAGCAGCAGCTCTCTCTGGCCATTCCCCCATTGTCCTGCAATTCAACCCTAGTGGGTGACTTAACATAAAACTCCTCACCTATGACCAAATACGTGCGGACACACTGACAGCCATAACCACCTCTTTGGAAATCAATGACACACCTGAGGTCTCTGTCTCCATGCTGTGGGAGACACTGAAAGTCGTGATTAGAGGCCACTTGATTGGCCTGGCCATGTGCTACAAAAGGGAGAGGTGAACCAAAACCGCCAGTTGGAGTCACAGGTCAAGGATCTAGAGGCTGCCCACTCCCAATCAGGCTTGCTGGTTGTCCGACATCAATTGACAGCTGCACAAAAACAAGTGCGGGCGGTGGATATGTGGAGGGTGGAATATGCCATGCTTAGAATATGCCAGAAATACTGTGCAGGTGGTAATAAGGTGGGACGCATGCTGGCACACCGCCTCCGAGCACAGGCGGTGGATCGAAGGATCCCCGAAGTACACTGGGTGGATGGCTCCATGTGCTATAAGGACGAAGACATAGCTGATGCCTTCTGACATTTTATAAGGCCCTCTATACTGCTGACCCCCTGATGGAATCTGATGTGAGGGTATACCTCTCCCAGATGCTCTCCTCCAATGCCAACGCGACTACGTTCATGGCCCTGGACGTAGATATCACACTGCAGGAGGTCCTGCTTGCCATCTGAAAGCTACAGCCCAACAAGGCGCCAGGCCCGGATGGCTATAGAGTGGAATTTTACAAGGCCTTTTGCACACAGCTGGCTCCTGTTTTGGCACGGCTGTTCAACTCATGTAGTGTGACGGGTACGCTACCAGACTCCATGCGCCTAGCCACCATTACGGTGATTCCCAAGACAGGCAAGGACCCCAAGTGCTGCACCTCCTTCTGCCCGATCTCACTTTTAAATGTGGACGCGAAGATCTTCACAAGCATTCTGGCCCATAGTCTAGCCCCTTACGTTCAGGGATTGGTTGATCCTGACCAAGCTGGATTTATCCCGGAGCGAGGATGTAGCGACAACATGAAACGACTGTGCCACCTCTTGGACAAGATACAACGCTCACGATTTCCGGCCCTCCTGCAATCGAGTGACGGTGAAAAAGTTTTGATCATGTGCATTGGCCCAATCTGCATCGATTTCTAGAGTAAATGGGTTTCGGCCAGAGGTTCTGCAGTTGGGTCAGTTCATGTTATGCAGCTCCCCAGGCAAGAATATGCATGAATGGCGCCACCATTTCCTATAGAGCAGGGAACTAGGCAGGGTTACCCCCTGTTCCCCTGCTCTTCGCGCTCTACATGAACCATTCCCTGAGCGAATTAGGACCAACCCTCACATAGCGGGCATCTTGATGGTTGGGAGGGAACATAAGATTATGCTATACACGGATGATTTCCTTCTGACCCTCACCAACCCAGATAACTCTTTGGCAGCCACCATGATAGAACTGGCCACGTTTAGTGAGGCCTCCGGGTTTAAGACCAATCCACAGAAGTCCTCTATCCTTGGCCTGATGGTCTCCGAGCCAGAGAGAGCCCGGCTTCATACCCAATTCCCCTTCCAGTGGGTGGAGTGTGGGATCCCATATCTGGGGATACAGGTTCACTCTACTCTCATGGCCACCGCTGCCCACAACTATGGTAGCCTGCTAGTGACCATGCGGGCTGATCTCACCAAATTAAATCTCACGGCCTCTCCTGGCTCGGGTGACTAGCTGCTGTTAAAATGACACTACTCCCTTAACTCCTCTATGTCATGCAAACTCTGCCCCTCCAACCCCCCCCCTCACGAATACTGGACAAATCACAATCACTTATCTGGAACTTCATATGGGAAAGTAAACGAGCGCGGATGGCTAGAGCCCATGCTTTCCTTCCAATGTCTGCAGGTGGGCTGGGAATTCTGAATTTGCGCTGCTACTACCAGGCGTAGCAACTACGCTACATGGTGGAATGGTCTTGCGCCCTTACGGAGAAACACTGGTGTTTCATAGACCAGGCTATTGTGGCCATTCATATCTGGAAGGTACCCTCTCTACCAAAACCCCACAGGCCAGTCGGTGTTTATGTCTCCCCAGTAGTAAGGTCCCCGGTCGGGCTTTGGGACAAGGTGGAATTGTGGCATGGTCTTTCTACACCAATTTCCCCACAGACACCACTGATAGGTAACCTGGACTTCCCACCATCTGCTATGGGCTCAATGTTTGGGGCCTGGCAGGAAGCTAATTGCAAATGAGTGGGGGACTTGTTTGATGCTGAGGGGCTCGTGGACTTCCCTACATTGCAGACACACTATGGCATCCCTGACACGGCACGATGTCAGTACCTGATAGTAGCACATTGGGTGGCTCAACTCTGGATTCGACCACATGCTAGTAGGGTACTTACACCTTTTAAGAAGTGGCTTCTCATTTGCTTCACAGACAAGATACTCCTATTCAACCTCTATGCCTTTTTGATTACACCTCAGAATCCCCCAAAATCACCTGCATGAGCTAGATGAGAGGGAGAATGTTGGCGCCCTTTCAAAGATAGAGAGTGGAATGACATTCTACACCATGCACGAACCTCCGCTCTTAATACCACTAGTAAAGAAATGCTCCTGAAGATCACCCACTATTGGTAACTCACCCAACCAGGATCGCCACTTGGGATCTACGGGTGGCAGAGATTGCTGGCATCACTGTGGACACTAGGGTACACTTACTCCTCTCTTATGGCAATGCCCTAAACTGGAATCTTTCTGGGTGGGGTTCTTGGATGCGGTAAACATTATGTTTGCGACAGATATTCCCAGATTCCCGAGTTATGTTCTCCTGGGTCTCCCTAACCCTCTCACCTACCCGCTATGGTCCAATAGAGGCAGAGCAATCTCCATAGCACTGGGAGCAGCTAAACAGATTATCTTTGCTAAATGGGGTACAGACACCATACCTACACTTTTGGACTGGTTACACAAATTATGGGAAATACTAGGGATGGGCAGCAGTGGCTACGCATCACCTCCCCTGCTTTGATAAGATGTGGCAACCCTACCTTCAATACCTGTCTGATGAGTTCCGTGAGCTGTCATACCCCCGGTGCTTACGAATACTGTGCTTAACCTCAGCAGCTGTACCTGAAGAGCGCTAGAACATCTGAGCTCACACCTGAAGGCCTTGACTCCTGGTGCAAGCCCAAAAGTCACTTCCTCCCTGTCCTAAATCCCTCTATCACCCTTTTCTTCACTCTATCCATCCTTTTCTACCTTTCTGTGATGCATGCCTACACTGCCTACTATTAAGATCACCACCGGCCACTGGATGTAGGTGGGTTGTTGTGTATCGCCTGTTCTATATAAAATCAATAAAAAAGGTCTATATGCTAAATTGCTGTTAGTTGTCATGTGGACCTCTGTCGGGGTTCCTTATCATAATAAAATTCCTGATTTGACTTGACTTGTGAATCTGAGAATACATCAAAATAAATCGTTTTGCAGGGGAAGACGCCCATGAAACACCCATGGAAAAGCCTCCCTGGCGCAAAGTAATACAACGCTGAGATTTGCGCTGCCTTACATTACCAAGAGTTATGAGGTCATGCAGGGCCATGCAAGGTGGTGTTGTGTGGCTTCATAAATCTAATTTCTCATTTGCATTGCTCTTGCACCATGTTGCACACTGCAAGAGCGAGAAAAAGTGGCTCATATATATGCACCTCAATAAATGTAAGTCACGCACAGGATCAGAAAATCTCCCAGCAGTTACTTTAAAATCAAAGTTGAAATAGCAAGTCCAAAAATTATTGTTTTTTTCTTTGGGTGTCTGGAATGTCATTTCCTACACATTGGAAAGGCTTGATTGTGAGGTCAGTATTCAAAACAGACAACACCTATCTTCCATCAAATTAAAGGCTAATAACCTTCTTAAATATTGTGGCTAAAGTTTATTAGAAACTCAGGAACAGATGTATCAATCTTTCACGCAGCACAACACAGCAAGCCACCTTGCTGCACAGTGTGAAAGGACAGGAATGTGCAATATTTAACATTATATGGCGCATTCCTGTCCATTGCCACTGCTAGCCCACATTTGGCTGCCTAGCGCCAATGCAGGCTCCCTTGAGTAATGGTGCAAAGGTGCCTGTGTTGTACGCAGGATTGTTTGTGTGCAGGAAGGGACACCTAATTGCACAAAAACAATCCTCAGAGTAATTTTCATCTTTCTATGGATAGAAAAAGGAGAAATGAGAAGAAATAAAGATATTTCTCCTTGTTACGCCTGACCTGGGGAGGCGTAGCAATTTGATGAATTGCCAGGTCCACCACTAATAATCTGGGAATGCTCCAAAATCCATAGGAGAATGCGTGGGAACACCAACACTCACCTATGGAACGCCTCTGTGGGACCGAGTAATACAAGGCTGCGATTTGCACTGCATTGAGTTACTCTAGATTTATCAAGCCATACATTAATAGAATACACTGCAATTGGTCTCCATTTAAATTCATCCCCATCAGAAGTCTGAGTTTTTTCTATTCTGGTGCAGTGTCCTTGTAGATTATCTACATGTTTGAATGCAAACTCCAATGTGCGGTTTCTCCCAGATGCTACATTTTTCCAATGGAGTTCATTTTGATGACTTAGAAGTTAAGCCACTATGGCCAACAACATAATTTAAAGAGTAAATGCATGCGCTTCATTTCCCTTAAAGACAGGACTTGTAATCAAAAGTAAACAGGTGCAGATCACCCTTAAACATCCAAAATAGTTTGAAATAAGTTGCCAACAATTAAGAAGTGAATTAAAAATTGCATATAAGGCCAAAATGTGAGCACTATATGCCTGATAATGTGAAAGTAAAAGAGGTTTTATTTGAATACATGTGTCTGGCAAAACCTTTATGGTTCTAATTGGAAGAATATAACAAATGGGGGTAAAATCAGGTTATTTGAAAAGATATTGGCTGTTTGTCAGAAAGTCACTTTGCATCCTTGCTGTTTATTCAAAATCAATGTATTGATTCTCACGGGTAAACACAAAGGGGCATATTATCAAGGGCTCATCGCCACTTTAGCGGTACTTTTTTGATGCTAAAGTGGCGATATTTTTATCGCCCTATTAGCAAGCTGTCGCTAACAGGTGTTAGCGACAGCTTTCCGGCGATAGCACCCGTTTTTTCTATCGCCTTGCATGCCAGCGATATTTATAGCTAATGACATGCAAGGTAGGCGTTCCGTCTCTAAATCCAGCAAAAACTCCCGCTAACCGCATTTCGCCCTATTAGCAAGGATAGGCCAGACCCGCGAAGCAATAAAAAAAGTTGCGCTAAGGCCCGTTAGCTGCAGGAACTTAAGACCAGAAAATAGCTGGTCTTAAAAATGGGAATAAGTCTTGGTTCCACATCCATGCATGTTTTTGGTGCTGGACAGCGCTGCAAGCAATGTTGCAGCGCTGCCCTGCGACAAAAATGCAGTGCGGGAATGTGCACCATCAATAAGATAGTGCGCATTCCTGGGCCCCAGTCATGAAAAGTGTTGCTGCGCTGCGACAAGACAGCGTTGCAACACTTCTCATTACGCCCTCCTTGCAACAGCATGGATGCACTGTACTCACTGAACAGCGCTCCATGACGCAAGTAATGACAGATATGTCAGGAATCCTGATGTATCTATCTGCGCTAAAGTCATGCATTGCTGCAGTCGTGTCACAACCATGACGCAACTCCAGCAATGCATGGGGCCAGCCTATCCCTGTGGCACTGCCTCACCCTCATGCCTGCCATCAGGCAGGCATAAGGTACTGACGCAGTGCTCTTCATGAGGGGTGCCCGAATGTCGGCGCAGTAGGAGATACATCCGTGGTGGTTGGGCGCTGCAGCGTCATCGTATGGAAGCATTGGTGGAGTGTTGGTGCAGAGGGAGTTGACAAGGCGTTCTTCAATGGCCTTGATCCAGCTGCGAGGGGGTGCGATGATGGCGTCGGCGTCCGGTGGGCAAGGTGAAGATGTGATGTCACCAATGATGGTCGGTCCAGTAAAGTCCGGTGTTGTGGTTGTACTTGAAGTTCACGCTGGCGCAGGTGACGTGCTCGACCATGTGTCCTGCTATGTGTCTTGTTGCGGTGACTTGCTGCTTTCGTCTGATGTAGGGGACCTTCCCTATGAAGGGGTGGTGTCCTGGTCACTGGGGTTCTCCAGGTGGAACTTAAGGTCACCGAGTAGGATGTCGATGGTGGATGGGAGATCCTGGGGTGCAATGAGGTCCAAAATGGTATTGGAGAATGGGGGCCATGGCCCGGGGGCCTGCACATGAGGGTACCGCAGAGGATGCACCTGTGCCTGGTCCGGATCTTGGAGTTGACGTGGTCCATCCTTGGGTTATTAGAGTGCATGGTCAGTCGGAGTGTGCTTCTGTAGGTGATGGCAATGCCTCCTCCCTGACGGTTGGGGTGCTCCTTGCACGTGATACTGCAGCCGTCAGTGATGGTGATGGCGATGTCCGGTCCGGAGCAGAGGTTGGTCCTGCCAGGCGATGTGGTGTCCAGGGTTGATGGCGAGGAGGCTGCTGGCGTCGTATCGGTGGAGTGTCCAAGAGGAATGCTCCTTGGTGCTGAGCGCGGTCCAGGGGCAGACGGACGCAAACGGCATAGCCTATGGGTTGCCTTTGGCAAGGGAGACGACCATTACAATGCAGGCAGTACATCATTAACAATGCAACTCTGACAACGCAGGTGCCTTAACATCGCATTTGAATACAACGCATTGTGAGGTCAGTAATGGGGTAATTTCAACTTTTTCAGGTGTGCATGAGTATTGGATGTAAAATATGAAAAATGGGGTGTTTTTTGGGGTAAAATATGAAAAATGGGGTGTTTTGGGGGTAAAATATGAAAAATTGGGTGTTTTTGGGGTAAAATATGAAAAATTGGGTGTTTTTGGGGTACATTTTTTGAATTTTGTGTGTATTTTTGGAGTCAACTTTCTAAATGCTGGGTGTGTTTTGTGCCAAAATAAAGAGAAATTTGGGGGTGCATTTGTCTCAAATGTGATCTTTTGGGTGTCTTCTGGGGTTCAGAAATTAATTCCAGGGTTCACGGTTGGGTCTGTAGTGCAAAGGTTATTCTTGGGTCGCACTCACTGTAGTGGGAACAGTGATCGCTCATGTCTCAGCTATGCAACACTCTACTCTACTGTTGCAATGTGCCTAAGTATTAGTATGTATTAGAATGGAATGCGATGTCATGGCATGCATCGCAACTACGTATGTGCCTTTGGCACACAAGTGGTACACCCGCTGTGCATGGGCGCACAGAGGCCACCATTGAGAAGTGCGGCGGGGGTGTCTGGACAACTGTGAGGTGGTAAACCCCATAATGAACACTGGATGGTGCGTGGCCGCGGGGATGTGTGTGTGTGAGCATGTGTAGTTAAGAATGTATTGAGGGAAGTCTCACCTCTAAGCCGTGTCCCGTGTCTACGTAGCTCCTGCGTCTGCTTCCAGGAAAAGGAAGTAGGCAGCCAGGCTTCCTCGCATGAGTCATTCACAACGCTGCGATGCGGCGGTGGTATTGTAACTTGGCAACAGGACAAGTCATGCAGCCAGGGGCCGGAGGGGTGGGCATGTTCTCCATGCAGGCTGCAATGCAGCCTGCATTGCGAACAGAGAAGTGCGCATGTCTGCATTGGGTGGCCTGAGTGGGCCTACCGAACAGTCGTTGCGCACTTGAGTGTGCATGCCAATCCGCAAATTCCCTGCTCCGTGTTTGGAGCTGTCCTACCCACCCACCCAACCCCTGAGGATACATAGCATGATTACATCCATTACTTATCCCTTGTTTGTCCCTTTTTTTTTTATAAATCTTTTTATTGAAAAATCACAAAATAACAATACAATAAAAACAACAACATAAAAGGGAGCAATCGTCAGGAATAACACATCATGTAAACAGAAATGCATCATGTATACGACCCATAAATAAAAATAAACAATAACGATGACATACAGATCCATAATGATATTAAGTCCTTAGGGGACTCCCTATCCACATTGTACAGGGCATCCTCCGCAAAGGGGGTACATAAAAGGCCTCTATACTCATTCCATGGGCTCCATATTTTAGTCCATTTGCCTGGGCAACCTCTACCTTCATAGAGCACCCTCTCGGCTTGCATGCACCAGTCCATGTCTCCGGCCCAGTCCGCACTGCGGGGCATGACTCCCCCCTTCCATGTTCTGGCGATGTTTCGCTTTGCTATAATACAGCCCAATGAGACCCACAGTTGTTCAGTGCGGTTGAGATCGGTGGCATCCCAAATACTCAAGAGACAAAGCCTGGGAGAGGGTTCTATCGGTTTCTGACATATTTGAGACATAGTGGACAGAATCCCATTCCAGTAATGTTGGAGAATCGGGCAGTCCCACCATTGATGTAAAAAAGTACCCAAGGCACCACAGTCACGGGGGCAAAGTGGGGAGGTTTTTAATCCCATCTTAACTAGAGCAGTGGAGGTATAATAGGCTCTGTGTAGTATTTTTAGTTGTATAAGTTTAAATCGGGATCGGATTGCCACCTCCCTGGGAGATGCCAAGGCCTCCCTCCAGTCCTCGTCCGGCAGTTCCCCTATGTCATCTACCCATTTCATACGGATTTTGTCAAGCGGTTCCGGTAGGTTGTTCAGTAGCTTGCAATAAGTTAAGGAAATAGCCTTGTCCGGAAGGTATTCGTCGAGGAGCCTGTCCTCTAAAGGTGATGAGACGGGGAGATCGAAACCCTTGGGGATGGCCTTAGTGAGTGCGCTACGCGCTTGTAGGTAGCGGAATGTTTCACCCTCGTGCAGCTGGTATTGTGCCCGTAATTCCGCAAATGAAACCACCGCACCTTTCACCCACATGTCCCCAACTGCGGAGAGACCAATCAGGTCCCATTTATCAAACCCGGGCAGACTCGATAACATCCCCAGATGGCAGGATTCCAATAGTGGAGTAACTCGGGAGATCTTGCCCTTCCAGCCCAGCGCAGTTGTAGCCGCGTGCCAGAGTGAGACCATGGTGGAGGTGGGTGGGAATAAAGGTAGATGTTTAGGTCCACCGTACAGTGCCCTCATATGACTGCCCGCCGCCATGTTGAAGCGATTCATTCAGTACGCCGGGTCCGTAATGGGACGGTGGGCCCAGTGACTAACAGTTGCGAAGCCCAGTAATACATTTTAATAGCAGGAAGTGCAATCCCACCATCATACCAGCCACGCAGGAGTTTGGCCAGAGCGATTCGGGGAGTGCCACCATTCCATAACAGTGAGCGGATCTCAGAGTCAATTGTTGAAAAGTATTGTGGTGGGACAGGGTAGGGCGCATTCTGCAGGGCGTATAAAAAGTGAGGGAGTGCCATCATTTTAAAAAGGGCGGCTCTACCAAGTAGGGTAAGGGGCAATGCCCTCCAGTGTTGCACGTCGGCTCGGAGGCGATGCAGGGGAGGAAGGAGGTTCCTCCTATAGAAGACGTCCACGTCTTTTGTGACGTAAATACCCAAATATCGGAAACCCTCCGTGACTACACTGGCCGTACAGCCCCAGGGGAGCCATGGAGGATCCCCACTGAGGACATATATCAAGGATTTGTCCCAGTTAATGGTGTAGCCCGAATACTTCCGAAAGAGAGTAAGGATATGGAACACTGTATGTAGCGAAGACCAAGGTTTGGCTAAATATCAAATAATATCGTCGGCATAGAGGGATATTCTATCCGACCAATCCGGAGCCCAATTCAGCCCACGAATAGCTGGGTTCCCTCTAATCCACACCGCCAAGGGCTCCAGTGCCAGGGCGAAAAGTAGCGGCGACAGGGGGCAGCCCTGCCTCGTGCCCTTCCCAAGCTCAAAAGTTGCTGATCTGCCACCATTAACTGAAACTCGGGCCAGGGGATTGGTATATAGTAGACGCACCCAGGCCATAAAGCGTGGACCGAAGCCATATCTTTCCAGAGAGGCAAATAAAAAGGGCCATTCCATCATATCGAACGCCATTTTAGCGTCTAAGGACAAGATCACCACGTCTTCTTGTATGGTGGAGGCCCTACCCATCACCCCAAAGAGGCGACGGAGGTTGAGTGCCGTGTTTTTGTCGGCATAAAGCCGGATTGGTCCGGGTGTATTAGCTTATGAAGGTGGGGTGATAGGCGAAGGGCCAAAAGTTTAGCTAGGATCTTGACCTCTGGGTCAAGGAGGAATTGGTCGATAGGAACCACATTGATCTCGGGGTTTCCTTCTTTGTATATGACTGCAATAGTAGCCAGACGTTGTGTCTCGGGCAGACTCCCATGCTCTGTGCTCTCATCATACATTCGTATTAAGTATGGGGCCAAAACCGATGAGCCCGTTTTATATAACTCAATTTGGAGGCCACTAGGTCCCATGGCTCTCCCAGAACGCAATGCCCCAATAGCTTTAGACACCTCCTCATAGTCAAGAGGAGCGTCCAGATCTGTCACATCCTGAGGGTCCAACCTTGGTAGGGGGAGGGTAGAGAGCAGGTCGGCGGCCTCCTCCTGCGTAGAAGTAGACGTGGGGACATAAAGACGCTCAAAATGATTGGCGAATAACCGTGCAATTCCATCCCGGTCACTCCGTCTCTCTCCGTCTGGTGCAACAATTTCAGCCACCCATCTATTGGCAGCTTCTCGCCTGTCTAACCATGCCAGCAATTTACTGGCCTTGTCTCCTATTTCATAAACCCGATACTGAGTAGAGCGATAGTGCGCCAGGGCTGCCTCACTCGCTATATCATGATATTCCTTCTGCTTCACTGCCAGCCTATGAGAAGTGTCCGGGGAGGAAGACGCTATAGTGTCGTGTTCAAGATTAGCTATTTCCAATTCAATATCCTCTAACCGCTTACGTTTCTCCTTTCGATGGCCTGCCACCGCTGCCACCCCACACCCACGAATCACAGTCTTGTATGCCTCCCATAACATTACATCTGAGTCGACGGAGCCCTCGTTTTCTGCAAAATAATCCGACGTGGCCTTTATCAGCTTGTCCCGTATCTCTGGGACTCGGAGATACCATGGGTTAAGGGCCATCTCTCGATGAGAGTGGGGAGGAACACCCCCATAGTGGGCGATGATCGGGGAATGGTCGGAAATGCCCCTGGGTAAAAAGGTTATGTCGCTAAACATGGAGAGCTGAGAAGCTTGACAGAACAGATAGTCGATACGAGACAGGCTCCCATGGACCCCGGAAAGGAAGGTATACTGTCGATCCAAAGGGTGGAGTGTACGCCACGTGTCGATCAATCCCAGGGCAGTCAAAAAGTCTGACAATAACTTCCCCTGCGATTCAGTCCGTCGGGACGGCAAACGGTCCAGCTCACCAGCTAGGGCGGCGTTACAGTCACCCCCCAATAGAATGTCTCCCTCTGGTAAATTCAGCAGGTGTGAGCCCAGAGCGGTCAAAGTGGATGAGTGGAGTTTGGAGGGGATATACAATGAGGTAACATTGAGAGAGCGGCCCTCCCAATCCCCGGATACAGTGACAAATCGCCCATCTGGATCCTGTGTAATTGTCTAACCTGAAAGGGAAGAGAGGATCTTGCAAGGATACCCACCCCTCTAGATCCCCTGGTGTACCCTGCATGAGCGAGTAGTTTGTAACCCCAACGATTCAATGCTTTATATGTAGTGCCTGGGATATGTGTCTCCTGGAGAAGCACAAGGTCAGGGGAGTGACGCTTCAGATATTGCAAGACTAACCCCCTTTTGATCCGGTCCCCCAACCCGTTCACATTCCAGGTAATCAATTTGAGTCGGCCCAGGGAGGTGGAAAGTACTTGTGTGTCACTCATTAGGATCATAAAACAAGAGCCCCATCTCCCACCGGCTCCACATAACTAAACTACACAGTGGGATACAGCGAAAAAATAGACAAATGTAATCACTGTGCGCGTCAGCTACTACCATACAAGTGTGCATATTCAACATAGACAGATTGCTCAAAACCTGAAACAGAAAATAAAAAATTCCCTTAAGAAAACACCCTAGGACCCCCCCCACCCTGCCTCCCTGCAACTTGGACTCAGAACTGCCCACCACCCCAACTTGCAGAGCGCTTGAGTACTCATAAAGAACCCAATTAGAGGGAAACGCTACACAACCAACGGATCCCAAGATTCGACCCTCTTCCCCCAAATGAGCCATTATGATTGCCCAAAATAAAACTTAAAGGATTAGATAACTTCAAGTTGGAAGTCTATGACCCCGAGCCCCTCAAATAGCCTGACCCAGCCTTCCCGTTCCCTCAAATAGTCCAGTCCTAAAGTTAACAAAGGTCGTGAAATACTCAATTATGTAAGGACAGATATGCATTGACCAATATATGATTAGCAGAGGATGCTTATCTACAACAACCCAGGAGTATGGCCTAGGGACTCAATCAATGTCAGTAACCAGTTACAAAATACAAGGAAGGAGATCCAGTTTGTGTTGAATACACCGATACCTGCACCGTTAGAGTTCAGCCAGCTTTCCCTTGGAGACGTTCGGATTCAAGTGGGTGTGCCCGAGAAGCAGCGTCTCGGTCCAGAGATGATCGCCACCCCTCTAACCAGTCCCAGGCCTACTCCGGGGACTGGAAGAAGAGCGACTTACCGTCCACCTGCACACGTAACTTCACCGGGAAAAGCATGGCATATTTCAAATTGTGCCCCCTGAGAGCACGTTTAATTTCCAGAAAGGAGCGACGTCTCAGCTGCACCTTGTAAGTAAAATCCGGGGAAAAGGTTATACTTGAATTCTCAATTTTCAGGGGTGGGCCATTCCTCGCAGCCTGAAGGATGATGTCAAATTGAAGATCCGCGCCAGGATGGGACGAGGGGGAGCACCCGGCTTCGGAGGGCCTCCAGGTACTCTGTGGGCGCGTTCGACGGAGAAATATTTGGAGAGGGACCGCAGTTGTAAATGATTTTGGATTAAGTCATCAACAAACAGATCGGTAGTCGGCCCCTCCACCCGTTCGGGAACTCCCAGGATACGCACATTGTTTCTTCTTGCGCGCCCCTCGTAATCCTCCAGCCGGGCTTCAAGGTCGGTCGTCTGGGCTTGTAATTGCTTGACCACCGTCTCCAGGTATGTTGTGGAGGTCGTAAGCGTGGCAATGGAACCTTCGTTTGCCTTGACTCGATCCCCCATGTTTCGCAGATCAGCGCGGATCAAATTAACGTCAATGGCGACGGTGTCAATTTTGAGCTCTAATGCCATGCGGACCCCCTGCACCGCTTCCATTATGTCCGCCAACATCGGGCCCCCATCAGCTGACTGCCGCCTTGCCTCTACCTCTGATTGTTTCCCTTCGGTTTCGTCCGATTTGGAGTTGGCAAATTTGGACAGTTTCTGGAGAGTGGATGATTTGGGTCCCCGCTGTGCGGCCATTGCGTCCAGTATCACCGCCCTGACCAAGATATGCTGGGAATCGGAGTCGTTGGGGGCCACGCCAACACGTCAGTGAACAAGGTGTGGTGATATTGCTGGGCCCGTATCTGCACATCAAGGGACCGCGCGTATCACAAAATGGCGACCGCTGAGGCTTTATCCGGCGCAGCTTGGGCCCCGCAGATCTTCAGCGTGGGGATAGTGTCGCCCCCGTGTTGGTGTGTAAAAGAGGCTGGGGGCGTCACCCCTCGTCACAGCAGTCAGAGCCCCCAGCTATCAGTTGCGCCAGATTCTTCAAAGAGAGGAGAAGGGGAGCGTGGAGAAGCAGAAGTGGGAGAATTAGCTCCACCGGCTCCCTCGCGCCTACGGACCTCTGCGCTATTGTCTAGGTCCAGCGGAGATACACAGCAACAATGGCCGCTACCCAGCCCTCATCCAGGAAGCAGGCAATGAGTGGTATAGCGATCAATACGCCGTGCTCGGCCCGGTCACCACGAGCACCGCGCCTCGGGCTTCCGCAACCCACCGGTGTATTGGAGCACTCCGCGTAGGCTCCCGGGTCAGGCCGATGCGATCGATCAACGTCGTCCACCGGCAGCAGGATCCGACAGGTGCTAGCGGCTCCCAGAGATGATGGCCGTTAACACGCACACTGGCAGTAACGAAGGCCGCACAGCGTCACTGCCGAGCCCGCCCTCCTCCCGCAGCCGCCAACTTCAGATGGCACCGGCGGCGGCGATCGGAGTCCAAATCTTATCGGAGACGGCTCAAAACAGTCTATGGCTTGGGGCGCTTCCTTGTCCTCGGAGCTTACGGGCAGACGGATCTTTTTGGCGGATGTAAGTGGGGAATTAGCCGGCGGCCGACCGGAGATCCACCCCAGAACGGCCATCTTGGTTGTCGGCTAGCCACGCCCCCTGTTTGTCCCTTTTTTAACTGTTTCATTGGCTTCTCTGAGCCTGCAGTACACGCTCCCCGCCGCTGCTGCCCCTGCAGCCCCGCGCCCCGGTCCTCGCACATTCCCACCTCCCAGCTGATCGTTCCTCCGACCTCCCCTACTTAATGGCAGACGCTGCGCAATTGCGCAGCGGACAAGCGCTGCTGGCACGCAGAAGGCGCACCTAAGACAAGCCCGTCTGCGCATGTCTGCAACCCAACCGCGACCAGTGCCAGTACGCCTGGATCACGGGCCACCCTCTGCTACGGCACAGCCACCCTCCACGCACTCAAACCCGGGAAAGTCAGAGACTGACAACAGGCCTTGGCAAACACGACCCACGGCCAGTTCTCCTACCTCCACTGCCGCCGGAGCTTAACCACCACCCCGGACTTTAACACAGCCGACACCAGCACCGGCTACACCCTAGGATGCAGCCCCCTCAACGGGCGCTACGTGCACATACACGCCGTTTAAATCTGGAACCTACTCGACTCTCTCTCGCCCGACATGGACCAACGCCTCCTCCGCCCCCGACATCAAGACCGCCATCTCGGACGGATACAAGATCCAGAGGAAGGACCACACCAACCACCCGGGACGGTGCCTCGCCATTGCACATAAGAGCACCCTCCGCCTCACCACCCCCAGCGGAACCTTCCCCTCCGCCAGACACCTGCACTTCCAGATCTAGACCACCCACAACTCCACACTCCGAGGTACTCTCGTCTACAGACACCCCGGGCCCCGGACACACCAGCCAGCCCACCATCTCCACCTGGACGCCAGTTACAGCCGAAGACACAGCCTCAACCATGAAAGGCATGCACTCGTGGGCCCCCACCAACCCATGCCCTCCCACATCTACCACAGAGCCGCGGCCGCCATCACACACGAACTGCAATGTACCATCAACACCACCTTCAAGACAGGCACCTACCCAGATGACTGAAAGCATGCAGAAGTCTGGCCCCTTCTCAAGAAGACCACAGCTGATCCCACTGACCTCAAGAACTACCGGCCCATCTCGCTCCTCTCCTTCGCAGCCAAAGTTGCAAAGTTGCAGAGCAAACAGTCAACAGGGAAGTGACACGATTCATTGATGACAACGCCATCCTCGACCCGTCCCAATCCAGATTGCAAACCAACCACAGCAACGAGGCCGTCCTACTGGCCACCACAGATGACATGCGCACACTCCTGGACCAAGGTCACTCCGCAGCCCTCATCATACTCGTCCTTTCAGTGGCCTTCAACACCGTCTCCCACCACACACTAGTCGCAAGACTACACGACGCCGGCATACGAGGAACAGGACTCGACTGGATCCAATCATTCCTCCCCGGAAGAAGCCAAAGGATCAGACTGCCAACCTTCCTCTCCATTCCCACGTAAATCACCTGCGGAGTCCCAGAGGGTTCATCTCTGAGCCCGACCGTCTTCAACATCTACATGGCACCCTCGATGCCAACGTCCAACAACACGGCCTCAACATCGTATCCTAAGCTGATGACACACAGCTCATCCTCCCCCTCACCAAAAGACCACCACCGCCAGACTCAACTTCCAGAACGGAATGCAGGACGTCGCAGTCTGGATGACCAACAGCTGCCTGGAGCTCAACGCCGGGAAGACAGGAGTCCTTGTCCTTGGAACCACACCTTCAGCATGGGACAGCACCTGTTGGCCTTTGACCTCGGAAGCCCATCTACCCCCTCGGAACACGCCAGAAACCTCAACATCATACTCGACCCATCCCTCACCATGAACAGACAGGTCTACGCCGTCACCTCCAGCTGCTTCAACACCCTTCGCATCCTCCGCAAGACCTTCAAATGGATACCCCCAGAGTCAAGGAAGACAGTCACCCATGCACTCATCACCAGCAGACTGGACATTGGAAACACATTTACAAGTCCATACTCCACAAACTACCGACATTACAGTACAACGCTGCCAGACTTGTCCTCGGCATCCCCCGGCACTAACACATCAGCCGACACCTACGTAGACTGCAGTGTCTCCCCGTGGTGATAAGAGTCACCTTCAAAATAATCACTCACGCCTCCAAATGCCTACACAACAATGTAACCAAATACCTCAACAACAGAATCAACTTCCACGTACACAAATGAGACATCTGATTTTCCAACCTCGCACTGTCCGAAAAGCAGTGCATCCACAGAGCCAGAGAAGGCGGGAGATCCTTCTCCCACATTGCATCCAATACCTGGAACGAGCTACCGGCAGACATCAGAGGTGCCCCCTCCCTGAACACCTTCAGGAAGACCCTCAAGACCTGGCTCTTCAGCTTACAGATCTGCGGACCCCCACCCCTCAGTGCCTTGCGACCCTCACGGGTGTGTGGCATGCTTACAATTTCCCTGAGTGATTGATTGATTGAGTTATCATCAAGTGATGATTGTTCCTCTTCTGCACTGCTTGAGGTGTTGGGGCAATGCTCTTCCAACATAGCGGTAGACCCGCCACTGGGGGTGCATCATCTACATGTGATAGGTATGAGCGACTCCCCCCCGGCCCTCCTGCGCTACGCGTCCCACCTTCTCCTTTCTTCTTACCTGGACATTGACCCCGTGGCGCAATCCACTGCACCCTCTCCACATCTTTGACTCAGCCAGCATTAGCCTGAGACAGGTGTGCTTTCACTGGGCTGGGTACAGCAGTCACCGCATAGTCGGCTGGTGGACCGCCCAATGGAGTTGATGCAGCATGGCTCCCTTAGGTGTGTAGTTGCAGCGCTCAGTCCACACAAGTTCGTGGACGCACAGGGGCCTCACCCTCCAGGGCGTCTGGCCAGCCCAACATCATCCGTCCTGTGATGCAGGGAGACGGCACCCATCATTGGTAATCCCCTCCGTGCACCCCGGTGTAGTGGTGGATCATAGTATGCAAAGCGGACGTCACTACATTGGTGTGCAGGATCACCTCTACCATTGACTGCACCAAGGTGCGCAAGGCTGGCTTCTCAAACAGGTCAGCGACCTGCCAGACTTCACCACCAGGTACGGGTGATTGTCGCACATCAATGTCTCTTGCCACAGCTCATCGACTCCACATCTACTCCACATCCCACTCCAGGCCACAGACACACGTCCAGCGAGGGATCCAGGAACCAGACGCAGCTCCAGCGAGGGATCCAGGAACCAGACGCAGGTACAGCAAGGGATACAGGAACCAGACGCAGGTCCAGCAAGGGATCCAGGAACCAGAGGCAGGTCCAGCAAGGGATGCAAGAACCAGACACAGGTCCTGCGAGGGATCCAGGAACCAGACGCAGCTCCAGCAAGGGATCCAGGAACCAGACGCAGGTCCAGCGAGGGATCCAGGAGCCAGACGCAGCTCCAGCGAGGGATCTAGGAATCAGACGCAGGTCCAGCGAGGGATCCAGAAACCAGACGCAGCTCCAGCGAGAGATCCAGAAACCAGACACAGGTCCAGCAAGGGATCCAGGAACCAGACGCAGGTCCAGCAAGGGATGCAGGAACCAGACACAGTTCCACCAAGGGATGCAGGAACCAGATGCAGGTCCAGCGAGGGATCCAGGAACCAGACGCAGCTCCAGCGAGGGATCCAGGAACCAGACGCAGGTCCAGCAAGGGATCCAGGAACCAGATGCAGGTCCAGCAAGGGATGCAAGAACCAGATGCAGGTCCAGCAAGGGATGCAGGAACCAGACACAGGTCCAGCGGGGGATCCAGGAACTAGACGCAGCTCCAGCGAGGGATCCAGGAACCAGACGCAGGTCCAGCAAGGGATCCAGGAACCAGACGCAGGTCCAGCGAGGGTTCCAGGAACCAGATCCAGGTCCAGCAAGGGATCCAGGAACCAGACGCAGGTCCAGCAAGGGATCCAGGAACCAGATGCAGGTCCAGCAAGGGATGCAGGAACAAGACGCAGGTCCAGCGAGGGATCCAGGAACCAGACGCAGCTCCAGCGAGGGATCCAGGAACCAGATGCAGCTCCAGAGAGGGATCCAGGAACCAGACGCAGGTCCAGCAAGGGATCCAGGAACCAGACGGAGCTCCAGCGAGGGATCCAGGAACCAGACGCAGGTCCAGCAAGGGATCCAGGAACGAGACGCAGGTCCAGCAAGGGATGCAGGAACCAGACGCAGGTCCAGCAAGGGATGCAGGAACCAGACGCAGGTCCAGCAAGGGATGCAGGAACCAGACACAGGTCCAGCGAGGGATCCAGGAACCAGATGCAGGTCCAGCAAGGGATGCAAGAACCAGACGCAGGTCCAGCGAGGGATCCAGGAACCAGATGCAGCTCCAGCGAGGGATCCTGGAACCAGACGCAGGTCCAGCAAGGGATCCAGGAACCAGACGCAGCTCCAGTGAGGGATCCAGGAACCAGACGCAGGTCCAGAGAGGGATCCAGGAACCAGACGCGGCTCCAGCGAGGGATCCAGGAACCAGATGCAGGTCCAGCGAGGGATCCAGGAACCAGATGCAGGTCCTGCTTGGGGACCAGGATCTCATCCTGGTCAACCGGGATGTTGGGTGGCTTGAGGGGGTTGTTGGTATGTGTTGCACTATGCCCTGGCTGCTCAAATCTGCATTAATCCTTTTTCTTGGTGCATCTTTTATGTTGGAGGTGGCCAGATAGGCTAAGTCAGAAATTGCGGGTTAGCGTGCCTTTTTCTATCGCTAAGGGCTTATCGCTGGATTCCACCCGCTATCGCCGGTTCCATTAACGCCGTCGGGTTAATGTTAGCAACGGTTTTCGCCTCTGATCCCTGCAGCTATCGCCTGTTGGCAAAACGTTGCTAATACGTCGCTAACAGGGCGATAACTTGCAGGGATCGACAGCGATAGAAAAGATAGCGCTAACCTAGGTTAGCGATAGTTATTGCCATTTCTTGCTAATATGCCCCCCAATATTCTCTTTCCCCCACATGCATCAAAATGTGCATTTGCGATTCCTAAATTGCGATTTTTAAGAAATCGCAATTTAGGAATCGCAATTGCTTATGCATGTAGGAACCGCAATTTTTTTTTTGATTTCTACACATTCCTTAATTGCGACTCGCAAATTGTGACTCGCAATTAAGGAATTGCTTCCCATAGGAATGACTGGGATTTGCATGGGCAATTTGCGAGTACCAAATAGGTACTCACAAACTGCGCATGCAATTTCAAGGGTGCAAGGGTGCCAAAAGCCCACCCTGATGCACCCCCGGAATTGGCATGTGTGCACATGTGGCGCACACACATGCCCTAAGGACATGTGTCTGCACCACATGGCACTTTGAAAAATGCACTTTTGTGCATTTTTCAAGGAATCGCAAATTACCATCCCTTGAAAATCTCGGTAATTTGCGATTCCTTAATGCAAAATCGCAATCTCAGATTGCTTCTTGCATTGCATTTGAGGGATCGCAAATTGCGATTCCCTAAATGCAATTGCAATTTAAGTAATCGAAAATTTAGCGATTACTTAAATAGCGATTTTTGCATTTGGGATGATGCATCCCAAATGCAAAAATTGCGGTCGCAAAGGGGCAGATTCTGCAAATCTGCCCCTTTGCAACTGCAATTTCCAATGATGCATGTGCCCCTTTGTCCTTAGTGGGTGATAATGTGGAATGAGTAATTTTGCTAAATATTTACACCTAACATATATCATGGTTCTCAACTGATCTGAATACTTCCACTTAATTTAATTTAGGGCTATGGCAATATTCAGTTGTAAGAAATTGGATTATTGGTTATAGGTGGTAGAAGTCCCTCTCAGACAACAACAACTGCATTCCTTGTCAGGGTGAACCACAAAAGTCTCTAAAGTGATCTGTGCTTAACCCTCTGGTAGCGTGGCACAAAGCAATCAGGCTTAACATAGAGGCAATGTGCAACATATTTATAAATCACACATACATTAATTAAGTGAAAACACAACACAAGAAAAATCCCAAACCAATTTTGACAAATAGAGGGCTTTTTATTAAATAAAATGATACCAGAATGACAATAATCCAATCAGTAGAACCTAGGATATTAAAATTGAAAGATTTTAGTAAAAATATGTTCATGTAACAGAAAGCTCTAAATGGGGGTATATGTTCACCCGGGACTGTGACTAAGTCACAAGTTCAGGCCAACCGTAATGGAGCACAGGCTGGGCACAGGACTGAGTTCGACCCACTGGAAGTTGTACCTTATGTCCTTGGTGCGAGTTCTGCACGGTTTTGCTTTGAGAGGCTTCTGCTGTGTGGCAAGGCTTTGCAGGGCTTTGTAACACTGCGCGTTGGTTATGATAAAGCTTTTGGCTATGAGGTTTTGTGGGGCTTCGTGTCACTCGTAGTTGGATCCAATGAAGGTGCCAGCTGTGTGGTGCGGCTTTGTGTCAGATTTGATGGAAACCTTCGGGTAGGCAAGGAGGAGTTCTCTCTGATGACAGCCAAGGGTCCAGGACACAGGAGCACCTCTTGGGGACCAGGAATCACTCCAGCAGAGGTTAGAAGCAGGACTCAGGCAGGTCCAGTTGCAGGCCCAGCAGGTCATCTTGGCAGTTGCAGGGAGGTCTCTGAAGCCTGTTGTGTACTTGTAGCTCACACAGGAGGTAATCCAAATGACCCTTGGACTCATTCTGGGTAGCCGGGGATGAAGGCAAGAAGGTCCAATCTTCCTTCTCAGTCAGCAAGTCAGTCCTTAAAGCAGCATGGCAGTCCTCTGGCAGCAGGGCATTCCTTCTTCTGTAACTTCAACATGCCCAAGAGTGTTCTGATGAGTGGATATTGAGGTCTAATACTTATATCTGATGGCAGCTTTTGTGTGGGGGATTCCCTCTCTTACCCCAACATCTGGTTCTGAAAAGTTCTTACGCTTCCTATGTCAAGGCTCCAAACTGGGGTGACAAAAGGTAGGACAGGTCTGGTGTCAGGTTTGTCTGTGTGTGCAGGATGCTAGTCCCTTTGAAGTGTAAGTGGGACTGGGTTCAGCTCCTCCCCAGTCATCCTGCAAGATGGTCTAACCTGTCCACACCTAAGTTCCCTCTGTTTTATGGTCTTGAGGCAGTACTCAAATCCTAACAGCACAGCCATTCACAGTCATGTGACCCAGTACACTGGCAGAAGGCACAAATCATTGGGACAAGAAAATGCCAAATTTCTAAAAGTGGCATTTTCAGAACTGTGATTTTAAAATCTGACCTTGCCATAAAAGAGGATTTTAAGTTATAATCCATTTGAGTGCAAACAGCATATCGCTATCCGCTCCTAATCCAAAGTTAGCACTTATTAAATATGATAAGGTAACCAGGTCAATGGGAAAGATAGGTCTTACAACTGTGAAAAATGACTTTAGGATTTTTTCACTTCCAGGACATGTAAGAATTAAGTACACATGTCCTATTTTTAATACATTACACCTTGCCCTATGAGCCTTTAGGACCTATCTTAGGGGTAAATTATAAGTATTAGAAAGGAATGTTTAGGCCTGGCAATAGGTTCATTTTGCCAGGTGGACATGGCAGTTTAAAACTGCACTAGAGGCTGCAGTGGCAGGCATGAGACATGTTTTAGAAGGCTACGTTAGTGGGCGGTGTAATCAGAGCTGCAGGCCCACTTAGCATTTCATTTACAGGCCTGGGGTATATGTTGTACCATTTATTAGGGGTTGATAAGTAAATTAAATATGCCAATTAGTGAGTCACCATGAATAATAGAATTTACAAGCAGAGTCCCTCCAATCTTTCTTTAGGGTACAGAATTATTGCTTTGCGATCCAAGGGTTTTGAGGGAGTGCATAAAGGCGTATTCTTGGAGACGTGTTTTGAACCTTCCACCAATCACAATTATGCAGGCTCTGAGGTGTGAGCGGGGCCAAGTTTCATGGCATGTGATAAAGCCAGATTCCACTCTAATAATTTTCTAGGAACCCTCGGTCGACTGGATCTTTTATTACCTGCTGAGAAGTGTAAAGGGGAGAAACAATGTATTCATAACAAGTTAATATGTATCATTTTAAGCAAAGTTCGGAAAGGATCACTGACTCCGAATTCCAAGTTTAGGGGTTTATTACAAAACCAAAAATAGCTGAACACACAGACACCTCAGAACGAGGTTGCAAAAATACAAGGGTACTAATACAAAATCCATCCTACGAACCAATCTAATCCGATATAACATAAAGAGAATGAGCAATTCCAGGAATACTAAACAAGCAATAACTGCACCAACATCTATATTAGTCTTCATTAGTATCTGTGAAAGAAATCCGTTAATCTATCCCTACTCTATTCTAAAGTGGCATCCCTACTTAACATTATCCAAGCAAGATCAAGGAAAAAGTGTCAGCTCGTGGAGACTTCCTCAGAAGTGCACTCATATTGTAAATGCCAGTCTAAGTCTTCATCCTAAGAATCGATCCCTTCCTTCTACCCTCTTACAGCTCTCTCCTTCTCTCTCTCTGCCCTCTGCTCCCTGCTCTCTGCTAACTCATCCCTCGGGGCACTGTCCCTAATACAAAATGGACACTTAATGACCACGTCTCCTGCAACACCTCCTCTGGCCAGGCACCTCTCGTAGGTAACTTTCCACAAAACTTGTACTCGTTCCAGCAACGGTTGGTGTGTCCTTGGGTCTCAGGCTTCTTCAGCACAACTTCTAATTATCGGCATTCCTGAAGACTTTGTAACCGGTTTCTTCTATACCTAACTCCAAAAACAAAAGCGTTATTCTAACTAACGAGGACGGTGTCCTTGCACCTGCAACAGAAGCATGAGAACAAAACAACCTTGCACGCACATGAATTTCGCTGACTGTCTCCAAATGAGAGCCTCACCAGGGGAAAATACATTTCAGGCCTACATAAACCAGCTAACATAAGGAAACAAATAGGCCTTTCTTAACGCAAAGGAGCAGATACTCCATCTAGGCCTTTAACATCAACTTAAACACATTTAAAATGTTACATCTGTAAGCACTACATTTCATCACATTTAGACACAATTAATCACCTATGCATGTGCAACTTCAACATGATGCACGTTTAAATCTACTGCATTACATTACATATAACTACTTCATTATGCATTTGCAATGAACATTGAAAGTTACATAATTCTCTCTAACTGCCACTTTATGGTTCTTGAATGGCACACTCATCTTAACATTTTCATTTACCACTGATCATTACAACACGAATTCTAACTAAGGTTAACGCACACATAAGAATATATGCGGGTACGGACTATTAATGAATATGATGTACCCCTACAATTTTCAGAATATCACTGCGCTCTATCAGTTCCCCCTCCTATGACTAGTGTCATCAACAAAATCCCAACTCCCTGGAGAAAGAACCGACCTAAACAGAGCTTGTAGTCAATCTTCCCTGTCGGAACCTTTCCAGATTCTTGATATTCTCATAATGACTGTCCTGCAGTCTAGACATCCTTACCTCTCTCGCCTTAAGTGATCTTTCAACTTGATTCGCCTTGTACCACTGATAAGCCCTCACTAAACCCCACAGGCAAATCACACAGACCACGATTATAAGGATAGGTCTCAGAATGTAACCAAGAATACCTTTTTCCAGGCTCGCAAACCAACTCCCCACTTTACCAAATCCCTTTCCAACTTTCTCCCAAACTCCCTCTTCAGTCAGATCCTGGATCTCATGATGAATCTCAGTGATGTTACTTATATACTTCTTCATATCTTTACTGTTATCTGGTATATAAGTACAGCACTCTTGCACCTTCAGCATTTTACAGACTCCGCCCTCTTTTGCCAATAAGACATCCAAAGCAAGACGGTTCTGCATCACCATTGTCCTTATCGACAACATCTCTCCATCAACAAGCAATAGTGATTTAGCTGTATTCGTCGACAATTTGTCCACAACAGTCGCCAACTTTCTAATCTTCACATCATTCAAAACCACTCCCAAACTCGGTATTATGGCTCCAAAAATATCTCCAATCACTCCTCCTGCACTTGCATCTCTCCTTACCCTAGAATGCATTCCTCCTTCTATGAGTTTTAGCTCCTCTACATGGTAAATCTTGGGGAAAACAGCTGCCAGGTAACAAGTACCATACCAATTGGCAGGCAATCTAACATAAGCGTTTTTCCCACACACAAAGTATACTGTTGGCACCACTTGTACCTGACCCTGCAAAAAGTTCTTTGCTGACTCTTCCATGGTGAAAACGTGATCACACGCACTCTGTCCCACATAAACCTTATCATAATAGGTCTGGACACGTTTCACACACAGCTTTCCTTTTCGCACAAGATCTAATGCTTCAGGGCCATAGCTCCCTTTCGCTCTGTGAGCTAACTCCTCCTTTGTCCAATCCAATGGACTTTCTCCAGTGTTACGTGTTTGTGTTAGCTGTCTATATCTATCCTCTACTTGATCTACAAACTTCTTTTCTATCTCTGTTAGTGAACATGTCAGGTTATGTCTGTGTGCATAAGCTGTATCTAATGTTATAGTCAGTATGAAATACTTTCCAATTCTATCCTCCTGCTTATAATCATACTTATTCAGGTGCTTATATGCTGGAACCTCTGAAAGCACCGCATCGTAATTGGAAAAGAAGTATTCATAATGACCTCTCCCATAAAACATGCTAAGCAACAAACTACATGAAATCCCATAAGTCAACAGAAGATGATGATATCTAATGCCCTTATCCACTGATGCAGGCAGTTGCATACATACATAACAGTCACTCACATCCATCGTTTCAATATACTCATATAGCAGCTTGGCATACGCATTAAGCTTGAAATCACCTCTAGACAAATCTACATGCAATCTACGACTATTTTGATCTAGCATAGCCTTTTCAGCTCCTATGATGTCCTCTTTCATGCTAGAAGTACTGGGTGTAGGTGTCCCTTTCACCGCTACGACTTCTGGCTCATGTGAAATAGTAACTGACACTATAATGACTATAACTATTAAAACTATCACTCCCACTATGGAAGTACCTATCACACACTTGGACCTACGGTTCGGATTTCCAGACTCCATTTTTCTTGTCAGTAGTTCAAATTAGAGGATACACGAAAGTCTCTTCCTTCCACCTCGATTTGCCGCTCAAAAGTTCAAGCAAAGTTCATTGGAATCCTGGAAATTCGTTCAAAGTTCAGTTCTCCTGGATTTATTTACACAGTCCAAAAAGACTTCCCGAGCCCTCTTTCTTCTTCTACTGAAAAACCCTAATTTTATTCTTCTTCAACTCGAGCCTAGGTTATCTTCTTTGAAACACTTATTTACAACGCACAGTTCATTCGCAGTCTACGATAAGTTCAGATCCAATCGCAGCTAAAACATGTTGCAATATCTCAAGACGAACATCTACCAGTTCATGAGGTGATGCTTCAAATCCAAACGTCGGGAAAACCAATTTATGCAATATCAGAATTCGCACCTTGCTCAAAACTGGAGGTTTTGGGACCATGATTGTCAACACTCCTTCAACTTCAAGTCCTGGAACTATCAGTCCCACATTAATTTTCAGTAGAGGATTCCTGCTGATCACTCGCACGGACCTCAGCCTCCCGGAACTCACTACTCCTGGCATCGGTTACTACGTAAGTCCACTCCGGGCAGCGTATCTTTGACAAGGCACTCTAGTCCTTCTCAACCTTCTCAGGCTTCCTTGGTCTGGTTCTTCTTCACTCACTTCTGAGTCAGATGCCTCGGACACAGGGGTAAGATCTCTTTCAGGGGCTAATCGTAGATTCAGCCTTCTCTGTCTTTCAGGCCATGATTCTCTTGCTCGGTCAGTCCTTTTGCTTTCTTCTCGAACCCCCTGCACACCACTTCCTTCGGCTGAGTCTGACTCTATATCACCCGCAACGTTACCTTCTTCCTCAGAGTCAATACCTGGGTTGTGTGTAGCGTAACCCTCCTCAGCCTGGTCTGGTGAGCAACCAGCTTCGTCAGCAACCCTCACAGCTTGGCTTGTCCTCTCTCGTGGCCCTGCTGCCACAGCTGGATTTTCATTCTCGAGAGGAGCTGTTTCTTCCAAGGGTTCTGAAACTCGGCGGGTGTGGGAAGCGTGTATCCAATTCGGCAACCCTCCGCACTTCACCGCTGTGTTCGTTACAAGTATCACCTGGTAAGGGCCTCGCCACCGAGCATCCAAACAGCTCTTCCTCATGTGCTTACGGACAAGCACCCAGTCACCCGGGCACAGGTCGTGGCAAAGATCTCTTGAAGCCGGAACAGCAGCAGCTTCCACCTGCTGAGACATAGAACGGACCACATCAGCTAGTCCTTTGCAGTAATCAAGGATTAAGACATCAGTGATGTTTATCAAGGCTGAAAATGGTATTGCTGGCAATCGCATCACCCTCCCCATGGATTTCATGCGGGGAAAGACCGGTCCTCCTATCTGGGACACTGCGAACACTCATCAACACCAAAGGCAACGCATCAGGCCACTTCAGAGATGTAGACGAACACACTTTTGCCATCCGTGCTTTCAAAGTTCCATTAATCTACTCCACTATCCCAGAAGCCTCTGGTCGATAGCTACAATGAAGTCTCTGATCAACATTTAAAGCAGCGCAAAGCAATTTCATGATCTCACTGTGGAAGTGTGTTCCTCTATCCGACTCCAATGAAGTTGGAAAACCGAACCTCGGAATCAACTCTCTCAACAATAGCTTCGCTACTGTAAGAGTGTCACACCTTCGTGTTGGGTAAGCTTCCACCCATCGTGAGAAAACACACACCACCACTAGAATGTACCTCAGTCCGTTGCACCTAGGCATTTCGATAAAATCAAGCTGTATCCTATTGAAAGGTCCTCCTGACCTCCCAATGTGACTCAGTGCAACCACAGTTTTGTTTCCAGCATTCATTTGTTGACAGGTAACACACCTATGACACACTGCTTCAGCAAACGCACAAAACCGTGGATTGTACCACGTTTGTCTGAACACTCGCACCATCGCATCTCTTCCTAGATGCACAGCACCATGAATTTGCCTTGCCATCGGGCTCAAAAGGTCATCTAGTAACACTGCTCGACCATCACTTGAAACCCAAATGCCAATATCCCCCTTCTCATACCCTGATCTGATCCATACATCTCTTTCCTGATCTGAAGCTCCTTCCTGCAGGCTCTTGAGTTCCTCCCAAGTGTCTGCCATGGCTAACATCATGCTGAGCTCGGTTCTTTCTTGGCTCTCTCCAGTGTAATCTCCAGTAAATATACACCCTTGTTCAGCGCAAAAAACGTGCAATTTCATCCGCATACTTATTTCCGATGGAACAAAATCCGTCCCCCTCCCATGTGCAGCGCACTTTACCACTGCTATCTCTCTGGGACGTTGCAATGCTTCTAACAGTTGTCTTACATATTCTCCATTTCTGATAGGAGGTCCAGATGATGTCAAGAAACCCCTCTGAGACCATAGCTGTCTGAAGTCATGAACCACACCGAACCCATACTGGCTGTCGGTGTAGATGGTGATTCGGATCTGGTCAGCTGCCAAACAGGCGCGAGTCAAAGCAATGATTTCGGCTACTTGTGCGGAGTATACTCCTTCTAGGGAAGCAGTTTCAACCACTCCAGTAATGGTACATACAGCAAACGCTGCTCTCAAAGGACCCACATTGTCTCTTAAACATGAACCATCGACAAAGAAAATTTCATCAGGGTCAGACAGAGGTTCATCAACAATGTCAGGTCTCGGTTTGGTGCAAAGTTCAGTCACATCAAGACAGTCATGGTCTTCACAATCTTCATCATCTGCATTTGGCAATGGCATCAATGTAGCAGGATTTAAAACAGAACACCTTTTCAGAGTCACATTCTCCGTGGCAAGTATGACTTGCTCGTAGTGTGTGAGTCTATTGTTTGTCAGGTGCTGTGTTTTAGTTCTTGTCATCAACAGTTCAACAGAATGCGGAACGTAAACAGTCAAAGGATGACCCATAACGATGCTTTCACACCTTTCAATGCTGACACCTGTTGCAGCAATGGATTTGAGACATCCGGGCAACGCTGAAGCTACTGGATCTAAAGTAGCTGAAAAGTAGGCAACTGGTCTACGGACACTTCCATGACTCTGAGTCAGGACTGACAATGCACAACCTTCTCGATCATAACAGAACAATGAAAAGGACTTGTTGTAGTCAGGCATTCCCAGAGCCGGAGCACAACATAAGCCCTCTCTCAACTCCAAGAACGCAATAAGACAGTGTTAGACTTGGCATCTTTTGGCATGTTTCCCCTGACTTTTTGCTTTCTGACCTCCCGGTTTTGACTCTGTTTTTGCTGGTGTAATGATTCTGCGCACTTTCCTCACTGCTGTCCAGTAGGAAAGTGCAAGTGCTCCTATATAAAATGTGTTATGGATTGGTGTTTCCATGAATGGCCTATTTGGTTTATGTGTCAGTCCCTTGTAAAGTGCACTGCGAGTGCCAGGGCCTATAGACCAAATGCTGTTGGTGGGCTGCAGCACTGGATTGTGCCACCCACGCAAACAGCCCGTAAAGTGTAACTCGGGCCGGCCATCCCAGAGCCTGTGCGCAGCCTGGGGCTGCCATGTCGACTTGGCAAGTGCGCACACTTGCAAGTCCCTAAACCTTCCCTTTTCTACATGTTAGTCACCCCTAAGGTAGGCCCAAGGTGCCCCTGTGGGCAAGGTGCGTTGTATGCGAATGGTAGGACATGCCCTGGTGTGTGTGGCATGTCCTGATAGTGAATTACAGCCTTGTTCGTTTTTCACTATTGCAAGGCTACCTGTTCCCCATAGGCCAGAACGGGCAGTTTTGATCATTACAGCTTATAATCCTAACTGACCCCGGGAACATGGTAGAAATTCGAGTTTAGTATGCCTGGACTCAGAATGATAAAAATGCATCTTTTAGTGAAGTTGGTTTTAACATTCTGGGTTTGAAAATACCACTTTTAGAAAGTGGGTATTTTCTTGTCTAACCATCCAAGCCTGCCTCTGCGAGGTTGTGTATTCCTTGTCTGGAGTGTGAGTGACAGGGGCTGGGGGATGCCAGGAGACAGGGTGAGTCAGCACAGGGCTGAATAGCAAGATATACATGTAGATGGGTGGGAGGGGTTGCACCTGGGCCCTGAATAGGACAGTGCCTTCCCTCCACAATGCTGGCTCCACCTCCTGTGGTGCATCTGATGTCCCTGGCCTACTCTCTGAAAGAAGGGACGGAGACTTGTCAACAAAGTGCTCCAGAACTGGTTTGGACTAGGCAAAGGCCTCTCTGCCTTCAGAGAACAAAGGAATTTGGGATATAAATATTGGGGCCCTGACCCCATGAATTTAGATCTCGCTGGAATCAAGGAACCTGCCAAGACGAAGAGCTGGAAGAGCTGCCAGGAGGAGTACTGCCCCTTTGCTGTGTTGTTGCTTTGTTGGGTTGGCCTGCAGCTGCTGCTTCTGCCTTGGGCAGGGAAAGGACTAGACTGAAATTTCTACAAACTTGTGCTGAGTATCTCCAAGGGCCTGAAACCGAGCTGGCCTCCTGTTAAGAAGTCTCAGGGACTACAAAGACTTCACAAGCCTTTGGGTACCGCTTCTGGAACGCTGTTTCAGTTGCCACAGAGGAAGGGAACTGCAACCGACTCCGTCAACTGAATCCATCCCTGACCGGTGACCTGTTTGCACCGCAGACTGCATCGCCCCGCTTCGCACCGCAACCCTGGTCTCATCGTAGGCGACGTCCGACGCCGTCAACACCGAGCCGCTGCTTGCACCGTGACCTGTGGGCACCGCAGTTCGCATCGCATCGCTTCACTGAACCAGCCGGACCCGACCGACGCGGACGCTGCAACTGGCTCAAGAGTCGTGACCGCATCGCATTTGGGGCACCGCTCGCACATCTGCGATGCACCGCTCCGACTCGCACCACTGTCCGACGCCAGCTCCCGCACTCCGGCTTGGTCGCCTGCATCGCAACCTGTCAGCACCGCATCGAGCATCGTCTCACCCTGCATCGCACGCCTTGGACTCACCGCCTCCGTCTGCACGACGCTCATCGAGCCGCTGCCTGCACCGCATCGAGGGACACCGCACCTTGCATCGCTCCGTCTTGCACCGCAACCGCGACGAACGCCGACCGGCTCGTACACTCCGTACCAGCCACAACGAGAAAGGTACTGTGACCGAGTCTGTTCACGACTCTGCTGGCCCGTATCGACCGGTCGGCTGGAACTGTTAGACTCTGTGGTTTTCAGCATCGCGGTAGACTCGGACGGAGCTACCGACTCGTACGAACTTTGCTTTTGTGTTATTCCTGCAAAGAAGAAGTTACCTTATCAAGCATTCATTTTTAAAGTATAGTATTGTGGATTTTTGTCGTAATTGGTCTTGTCTTGAGTATATAAAAATTGGTTATTTTTCTAAACTGGTGTGGTGTCCGTTTGTAGTGCTTACACTGTATTACTGTTGGTTATGTGCAAATGCTTTACACACTGCCTCTGAATTAAGCCTGACTGCTCGTGCCAAGCTACCACGAGGGTGAGCAGGGGTTACTTCACGAGTGTAACACCCTTACCCTGACTAGGAAGAAGGGTCCCTACTTGGACAGAGGTGCAAGCCCTTGCCAACTAGAGATCCCATTTCTAACAGACAGTCATTGTCCCATGGTACCGGATCACTCACATCCTTATGCGTCAGCCTCTGCAGAGGCTTCGCCTTCAATGAGAAGTTGGGAATCCATTGGCGACAGTAACCAACCATTCCCAAGAACATTCTGACTTCTTTCTGAGTGGTAGGCACAGTCATGTTCATGATCGCCTCAATTCGATCTGGTGATACCTTTCTCTTGCCTTTCTCAATTCGATGACCTAAGTACTGAACCTCACTTAGACAGTATTGCAAATTGTTTGGGGACACCTTGTGTCCATTCTCCCCTAAATGGTTCAGTAAGTCAATCGTGTCAATCCTACAAGCATCCTCCATTTCTGACGCAATGAGGAGATTGTCGATGTACTGCACGAGAACGGAGTTCTGCGGTAGTACAAGACTCTCGAGATTCTTCTTCAAGATCTGATTAAAGATTGATGGACTCTCTGTATACCCTTGAGGGATACGACACCACGTTAACACGCGATCTTCCAGACGGAAAGCAAACAAAAATTGGCTCTCCTCGTGCAACGGTATCGAAAAGAATGCTTGGCACAAGTCAATCACCGTGAACCACTCTGCTTCACATGGACTCTGGAATAGTATCACTGATGAATTCGGTACCACTGGACAACACGGAACCACAATCGCGTTGACCTTTCGCAGGTCTTGCACGATTCTGAATTTCCCACTTGGTTTCTGTAGTCCCATAATGGGTGAGTTGCATGGACTGCCCATTATCTCCTTCAGAATTCCCTGCTGAATCATGGATTCGATTACAGGCTTAATCCCTGTGATCGTTTCAGGCAACAGATTATACTGAGGTGTTCTCGGAAACTCAGCATTTTGCTTGACCTGGATCTTAACTGGCTCAACACCTCTGATCAATCCAATCTCCTCTCCTGTAAAATCTCACACATCCAATGAAACTGAATATCTTAGGTCGAATGGAAACTCTTCCACTGTTAACATAGGTTACATCTCTATGCAGAAATGCTGATTTGCAACCTTGAAGGTGGCATCATCATCATTTATCTGTAACTCCACTCCCTTTGGCGTGCAATAGATGGTACAATTCAATTTTCACAACAGGTCACGTCCTAGCAAACAGACTGGACTTGAGTCGCACACAACAAATTGGTGTCGATCTTGGAAAGTTCCTATTCTCACAGGAATCGGCTCAGTCAATGGGTTAGTCATCTTCTTATTTGCCACTCCTACTACTTGGATTGATTGTCCCGAGAGGGGTAGGTTGGGAACTACTGCAGATCTCACAGTAGAACGGGTAGCACCAGTATCAACCAAAAAGGTGGTGGGATGACCGTCAACATCCGCCTCGACAAACGGTCCCCTCTGGTCTACATCTAAGACTGCCCCAAGAGTGCAGTCTTCCTCCCCCCTCAGTCACCGTCATGTCAACGGGTCTGAGCTGTGATCATCACAATCCTCGAAAAGGGGCATCTGCTGGTACGTTCGATTTCCCTGTGGAATTCTCTGAGGTTGCGGAACTTGCACCTGCGGGCACAATGTCCCACCTTGCATGGACCTGGGTCTCGTCACTGTATTGACGACCTCAGATACCTGCACCGTCTCTCCCTCTTGTTGCACTTGGTTCACTGGATTCGATCTACACTAGCGTGTCCAATGCCCGATCTTGTGACAAAGGTGACACACAGTTGTCTTTTTCAGTGTTGCCACATCCATCCCTGTCTTAGGGTCTATAGGTTTCCCCCTTCCCGGACCCTGCCCATTCTGGGTCCCTCCTTGATTGTTTCCCTGTCTTCTCCCTAGCGTCCCTCCGCTTGGCTGTGTCTGACCTTCCCTGTCAGCGTTTTGCATCTGGACTAGCATTAGCTTATCCTTAAGCTTCCTGTGTTTCGAGTCCACTTCATCGCTGCAGTACCTGGCGTACCGCAGTATTTTGTCCACCGACTTGTTCTGCGAGCAGATCAAATGCTGCTGAATCATGAAGCTGATTTCTGACCTCAGACCAAGACGAACTTGGAAACGAATTGTCCCATGTCTTTGGGGTCTAACGTGTCTAGCCCACTATACTGCTTAAAGGCTTGTAAGAGCATCTCGTAATATTCATGTACGGACTCTTTTGGTTCCTGAACAGTTCGATCTATCTTAACCCAATCAATGTCTTGTGGTGATATTTTGGATTTCAGCCATGTAATTACTTGCTCAAACGTCTTCATAACAATTGGTGAAGGACCAATGGTAACCAAATCCCTGTCTGGTTCGGAAGTTGGCCAATCAACTGCAACTTTACAAGCCACCCACAAATCACTTGGTACTACAATATCAAACAATGTGTTCAGGTCAAACCACAACACCTTCGAGATTTTAACGAATCGGTCGACCTGCTTGTACCACTCGACACGATACCAAAGGGGATGATGGACGGAGCGCTAGAGCAAATCAAACACTCACCCCCAGTCAACTGATCTGGGTTTAATCCATCATCATTCTTTAGCTCACTCCACCACCCCAGTTCAGACATGGCCATATGCAAATCAGTCTGACCCTGTGCCTCATGGGAACAGTCCAGCCCGAACTGCCAAGCCATGTCTTTCCTGGACCGGAAACAAGCATCCTGGGACCGGTTTCGGGTTCAAAACCCTCATCAGCCAGGCTATCTTGAATCCAGTGGCAAAGTGAGCAAGGGACCCACGTCTGGGCATACCCTGCCAACTTAGGGCGAACAAAGCGATACCAAAGGGGATGATGGACGGAGCGCTAGAGCAAATCAAACACTCACCCCCAGTCAACTGATCTGGGTTTAATCCATCATCATTCTTTAGCTCACTCCACCACCCCAGTTCAGACATGGCCATATGCAAATCAGTCTGACCCTGTGCCTCATGGGAACAGTCCAGCCCGAACTGCCAAGCCATGTCTTTCCTGGACCGGAAACAAGCATCCTGGGACCGGTTTCGGGTTCAAAACCCTCATCAGCCAGGCTATCTTGAATCCAGTGGCAAAGTGAGCAAGGGACCCACGTCTGGGCATACCCTGCCAACTTAGGGCGAACAAAGCGATACCAAAGGGGATGATGGACGGAGCGCTAGAGCAAATCAAACACTCATCCCCAGTCAACTGATCTGGGTTTAATCCATCATCATTCTTTAGCTCACTCCACCACCCCAGTTCAGACATGGCCATATGCAAATCAGTCTGACCCTGTGCCTCATGGGAACAGTCCAGCCCGAACTGCCAAGCCATGTCTTTCCTGGACCGGAAACAAGCATCCTGGGACCGGTTTCGGGTTCAAAACCCTCATCAGCCAGGCTATCTTGAATCCAGTGGCAAAGTGAGCAAGGGACCCACGTCTGGGCATACCCTGCCAACTTAGGGCGAACAAAGCGATACCAAAGGGGATGATGGACGGAGCGCTAGAGCAAATCAAACACTCACCCCCAGTCAACTGATCTGGGTTTAATCCATCATCATTCTTTAGCTCACTCCACCACCCCAATTCAGACATGGCCATATGCAAATCAGTCTGACCCTGTGCCTCAAGGGAACAGTCCAGCCCGAACTGCCAAGCCATGTCTTTCCTGGACCGGAAACAAGCATCCTGGGACCGGTTTCGGGTTCAAAACCATCATCAGCCAGGCTATCTTGAATCCAGTGGCAAAGTGAGCAAGGGACCCACGTCTGGGCATACCCTGCCAACTTAGGGCGAACAAAGCGATACCAAAGGGGATGATGGACGGAGCGCTAGAGCAAATCAAACACTCACCCCCAGTCAACTGATCTGGGTTTAATCCATCATCATTCTTTAGCTCACTCCACCACCCCAGTTCAGACATGGCCATATGCAAATCAGTCTGACCCTGTGCCTCATGGGAACAGTCCAGCCCGAACTGCCAAGCAATGTCTTTCCTGGACCGGAAACAAGCATCCTGGGACCGGTTTCGGGTTCAAAACCCTCATCAGCCAGGCTATCTTGAATCCAGTGGCAAAGTGAGCAAGGGACCCACGTCTGGGCATACCCTGCCAACTTAGGGCGAACAAAGCGATACCAAAGGGGATGATGGACGGAGCGCTAGAGCAAATCAAACACTCACCCCCAGTCAACTGATCTGGGTTTAATCCATCATCATTCTTTATCTCACTCCACCACCCCAGTTCAGACATGGCCATATGCAAATCAGTCTGACCCTGTGCCTCATGGGAACAGTCCAGCCCGAACTGCCAAGCAAAGTCTTTCCTGGACCGGAAACAAGCATCCTGGGACCGGTTTCGGGTTCAAAACCCTCATCAGCCAGGCTATCTTGAATCCAGTGGCAAAGTGAGCAAGGGACCCACGTCTGGGCATACCCTGCCAACTTAGGGCGAACAAAGCGATACCAAAGGGGATGATGGACGGAGCGCTAGAGCAAATCAAACACTCACCCCCAGTCAACTGATCTGGGTTTAATCCATCATCATTCTTTAGCTCACTCCACCACCCCAGTTCAGACATGGCCATATGCAAATCAGTCTGACCCTGTGCCTCATGGGAACAGTCCAGCCCGAACTGCCAAGCCATGTCTTTCCTGGACCGGAAACAAGCATCCTGGGACCGGTTTCGGGTTCAAAACCCTCATCAGCCAGGCTATCTTGAATCCAGTGGCAAAGTGAGCAAGGGACCCACGTCTGGGCATACCCTGCCAACTTAGGGCGAACAAAGCGATACCAAAGGGGATGATGGACGGAGCGCTAGAGCAAATCAAACACTCACCCCCAGTCAACTGATCTGGGTTTAATCCATCATCATTCTTTAGCTCACTCCACCACCCCAGTTCAGACATGGCCATATGCAAATCAGTCTGACCCTGTGCCTCATGGGAACAGTCCAGCCCGAACTGCCAAGCCATGTCTTTCCTGGACCAGAAACAAGCATCCTGGGACCGGTTTCGGGTTCAAAACCCTCATCAGCCAGGCTATCTTGAATCCAGTGGCAAAGTGAGCAAGGGACCCACGTCTGGGCATACCCTGCCAACTTAGGGCGAACAAAGCGATACCAAAGGGGAAGATGGACGGAGCGCTAGAGCAAATCAAACACTCACCCCCAGTCAACTGATCTGGGTTTAATCCATCATCATTCTTTAGCTCACTCCACCACCCCAGTTCAGACATGGCCATATGCAAATCAGTCTGACCCTGTGCCTCATGGGAACAGTTCAGCCCGAACTGCCAAGCCATGTCTTTCCTGGACCGGAAACAAGCATCCTGGGACCGGTTTCGGGTTCAAAACCCTCATCAGCCAGGCTATCTTGAATCCAGTGGCAAAGTGAGCAAGGGACCCACGTCTGGGCATACCCTGCCAACTTAGGGCGAACAAAGCGATACCAAAGGGGATGATGGACGGAGCGCTAGAGCAAATCAAACACTCACCCCCAGTCAACTGATCTGGGTTTAATCCATCATCATTCTTTAGCTCACTCCACCACCCCAGTTCAGACATGGCCATATGCAAATCAGTCTGACCCTGTGCCTCATGGGAACAGTCCAGCCCGAACTGCCAAGCCATGTCTTTCCTGGACCGGAAACAAGCATCCTGGGACCGGTTTCGGGTTCAAAACCCTCATCAGCCAGGCTATCTTGAATCCAGTGGCAAAGTGAGCAAGGGACCCACGTCTGGGCATACCCTGCCAACTTAGGGCGAACAAAGCGATACCAAAGGGGATGATGGACGGAGCGCTAGAGCAAATCAAACACTCACCCCCAGTCAACTGATCTGGGTTTAATCCATCATCATTCTTTAGCTCACTCCACCACCCCAGTTCAGACATGGCCATATGCAAATCAGTCTGACCCTGTGCCTCATGGGAACAGTCCAGCCCGAACTGCCAAGCCATGTCTTTCCTGGACCGGAAACAAGCATCCTGGGACCGGTTTCGGGTTCAAAACCCTCATCAGCCAGGCTATCTTGAATCCAGTGGCAAAGTGAGCAAGGGACCCACGTCTGGGCATACCCTGCCAACTTAGGGCGAACAAAGCGATACCAAAGGGGATGATGGACGGAGCGCTAGAGCAAATCAAACACTCACCCCCAGTCAACTGATCTGGGTTTAATCCATCATCATTCTTTAGCTCACTCCACCACCCCAGTTCAGACATGGCCATATGCAAATCAGTCTGACCCTGTGCCTCATGGGAACAGTCCAGCCCGAACTGCCAAGCCATGTCTTTCCTGGACCGGAAACAAGCATCCTGGGACCGGTTTCGGGTTCAAAACCCTCATCAGCCAGGCTATCTTGAATCCAGTGGCAAAGTGAGCAAGGGACCCACGTCTGGGCATACCCTGCCAACTTAGGGCGAACAGAGCGATACCAAAGGGGATGATGGACGGAGCGCTAGAGCAAATCAAACACTCACCCCAGTCAACTGATCTGGGTTTAATCCATCATCATTCTTTAGCTCACTCCACCACCCCAGTTCAGACATGGCCATATGCAAATCAGTCTGACCCTGTGCCTCATGGGAACAGTCCAGCCCGAACTGCCAAGCCATGTCTTTCCTGGACCGGAAACAAGCATCCTGGGACCGGTGTCGGGTTCAAAACCCTCATCAGCCAGGCTATCTTGAATCCAGTGGCAAAGTGAGCAAGGGACCCATGTCTGGGCATACCCTGCCAACTTAGGGCGAACAAAGCGATACCAAAGGCGATGATGGACGGAGCGCTAGAGCAAATCAAACACTCACCCCCAGTCAACTGATCTGGGTTTAATCCATCATCATTCTTTAGCTCACTCCACCACCCCAGTTCAGACATGGCCATATGCAAATCAGTCTGACCCTGTGCCTCATGGGAACAGTCCAGCCCGAACTGCCAAGCCATGTCTTTCCTGGACCGGAAACAAGCATCCTGGGACCGGTTTCGGGTTCAAAACCCTCATCAGCCAGGCTATCTTGAATCCAGTGGCAAAGTGAGCAAGGGACCCACGTCTGGGCATACCCTGCCAACTTAGGGCGAACAAAGCGATACCAAAGGGGATGATGGACGGAGCGCTAGAGCAAATCAAACACTCACCCCCAGTCAACTGATCTGGGTTTAATCCATCATCATTCTTTAGCTCACTCCACCACCCCAGTTCAGACATGGCCATATGCAAATCAGTCTGACCCTGTGCCTCATGGGAACAGTCCAGCCCGAACTGCCAAGCCATGTCTTTCCTGGACCGGAAACAAGCATCCTGGGACCGGTTTCGGGTTCAAAACCCTCATCAGCCAGGCTATCTTGAATCCAGTGGCAAAGTGAGCAAGGGACCCACGTCTGGGCATACCCTGCCAACTTAGGGCGAACAAAGCGATACCAAAGGGGATGATGGACGGAGCGCTAGAGCAAATCAAACACTCACCCCCAGTCAACTGATCTGGGTTTAATCCATCATCATTCTTTAGCTCACTCCACCACCCCAGTTCAGACATGGCCATATGCAAATCAGTCTGACCCTGTGCCTCATGGGAACAGTCCAGCCCGAACTGCCAAGCCATGTCTTTCCTGGACCGGAAACAAGCATCCTGGGACCGGTTTCGGGTTCAAAACCCTCATCAGCCAGGCTATCTTGAATCCAGTGGCAAAGTGAGCAAGGGACCCACGTCTGGGCATACCCTGCCAACTTAGGGCGAACAGAGGGATACCAAAGGGGATGATGGACGGAGCGCTAGAGCAAATCAAACACTCACCCCCAGTCAACTGATCTGGGTTTAATCCATCATCATTCTTTAGCTCACTCCACCACCCCAGTTCAGACATGGCCATATGCAAATCAGTCTGACCCTGTGCCTCATGGGAACAGTCCAGCCCGAACTGCCAAGCCATGTCTTTCCTGGACCGGAAACAAGCATCCTGGGACCGGTGTCGGGTTCAAAACCCTCATCAGCCAGGCTATCTTGAATCCAGTGGCAAAGTGAGCAAGGGACCCACGTCTGGGCATACCCTGCCAACTTAGGGCGAACAAAGCGATACCAAAGGGGATGATGGACGGAGCGCTAGAGCAAATCAAACACTCACCCCCAGTCAACTGATCTGGGTTTAATCCATCATCATTCTTTAGCTCACTCCACCCCCCCAGTTCAGACATGGCCATATGCAAATCAGTCTGACCCTGTGCCTCATGGGAACAGTCCAGCCCGAACTACCAAGCCATGTCTTTCCTGGACCGGAAACAAGCATCCTGGGACCGGTTTCGGGTTCAAAACCCTCATCAGCCAGGCTATCTTGAATCCAGTGGCAAAGTGAGCAAGGGACCCACGTCTGGGCATACCCTGCCAACTTAGGGCGAACAAAGCGATACCAAAGGGGATGATGGACGGAGCGCTTGAGCAAATCTAACACTCACCCCCAGTCAACTGATCTGGGTTTAATCCATCATCATTCTTTAGCTCACTCCACCACCCCAGTTCAGACATGGCCATATGCAAATCAGTCTGACCCTGTGCCTCATGGGAACAGTCCAGCCCGAACTGCCAAGCCATGTCTTTCCTGGACCGGAAACAAGCATCCTGGGACCGGTTTCGGGTTCAAAACCCTCATCAGCCAGGCTATCTTGAATCCAGTGGCAAAGTGAGCAAGGGACCCACGTCTGGGCATACCCTGCCAACTTAGGGCGAACAGAGCGATACCAAAGGGGATGATGGACGGAGTGCTAGAGCAAATCAAACACTCACCCCCAGTCAACTGATCTGGGTTTAATCCATCATCATTCTTTAGCTCACTCCACCACCCCAGTTCAGACATGGCCATATGCAAATCAGTCTGACCCTGTGCCTCATGGGAACAGTCCAGCCCGAACTGCCAAGCCATGTCTTTCCTGGACCGGAAACAAGCATCCTGGGACCGGTGTCGGGTTCAAAACCCTCATCAGCCAGGCTATCTTGAATCCAGTGGCAAAGTGAGCAAGGGACCCACGTCTGGGCATACCCTGCCAACTTAGGGCTAACAAAGCGATACCAAAGGGGATGATGGACGGAGCGCTAGAGCAAATCAAACACTCACACCCAGTCAACTGATCTGGGTTTAATCCATCATCATTCTTTAGCTCACTCCACCACCCCAGTTCAGACATGGCCATATGCAAATCAGTCTGACCCTGTGCCTCATGGGAACAGTCCAGCCCGAACTGCCAAGCCATGTCTTTCCTGGACCGGAAACAAGCATCCTGGGACCGGTTTCGGGTTCAAAACCCTCATCAGCCAGGCTATCTTGAATCCAGTGGCAAAGTGAGCAAGGGACCCACGTCTGGGCATACTCTGCCAACTTAGGGCGAACAAAGCGATACCAAAGGGGATGATGTACGGAGCGCTAGAGCAAATCAAACACTCACCCTCAGTCAACTGATCTGGGTTTAATCCATCATCATTCTTTAGCTCACTCCACCACCCCAGTTCAGACATGGCCATATGCAAATCAGTCTGACCCTGTGCCTCATGGGAACAGTCCAGCCCGAACTGCCAAGCCATGTCTTTCCTGGACCGGAAACAAGCATCCTGGGACCGGTTTCGGGTTCAAAACCCTCATCAGCCAGGCTATCTTGAATCCAGTGGCAAAGTGAGCAAGGGACCCACGTCTGGGCATACCCTGCCAACTTAGGGCGAACAAAGCGATACCAAAGGGGATGATGGATGGAGCGCTAGAGCAAATCAAACACTCACCCCCAGTCAACTGATCTGGGTTTAATCCATCATCATTCTTTAGCTCACTCCACCACCCCAGTTCAGACATGGCCATATGCAAATCAGTCTGACCCTGTGCCTCATGGGAACAGTCCAGCCCGAACTGCCAAGCCATGTCTTTCCTGGACCGGAAACAAGCATCCTGGGACCGGTTTCGGGTTCAAAACCCTCATCAGCCAGGCTATTTTGAATCCAGTGGCAAAGTGAGCAAGTGACCCACGCCTGGGCATACCCTGCCAACTTAGGGCGAACAGAGCGATACCAAAGGGGATGATGGACGGAGCGCTAGAGCAAATCAAACACTCACCCCCAGTCAACTGATCTGGGTTTAATCCATCATCATTCTTTAGCTCACTCCACCACCCCAGTTCAGACATGTCCATATGCAAATCAGTCTGACCCTGTGCCTCATGGGAACAGTCCAGCCCGAACTGCCAAGCCATGTCTTTCCTGGACCGGAAACAAGCATCCTGGGACCGGTGTCGGGTTCAAAACCCTCATCAGCCAGGCTATCTTGAATCCAGTGGCAAAGTGAGCAAGGGACCGACGTCTGGGCATACCCTGCCAACTTAGGGCGAACAAAGCGATACCAAAGGGGATGATGGACGGAGCGCTAGAGCAAATCAAACACTCACACCCAGTCAACTGATCTGGGTTTAATCCATCATCATTCTTTAGCTCACTCCACCACCCCAGTTCAGACATGGCCATATGCAAATCAGTCTGACCCTGTGCCTCATGGGAACAGTCCAGCCCGAACTGCCAAGCCATGTCTTTCCTGGACCGGAAACAAGCATCCTGGGACCGGTTTCGGGTTCAAAACCCTCATCAGCCAGGCTATCTTGAATCCAGTGGCAAAGTGAGCAAGGGACCCACGTCTGGGCATACCCTGCCAACTTAGGGCGAACAAAGCGATACCAAAGGGGATGATGGACGGAGCGCTAGAGCAAATCAAACACTAACCCCCAGTCAACTGATCTGGGTTTAATCCATCATCATTCTTTATCTCACTCCACCACCCCAGTTCAGACATGGCCATATGCAAATCAGTCTGACCCTGTGCCTCATGGGAACAGTCCAGCCCGAACTGCCAAGCCATGTCTTTCCTGGACCGGAAACAAGCATCCTGGGACCGGTTTCGGGTTCAAAACCCTCATCAGCCAGGCTATCTTGAATCCAGTGGCAAAGTGAGCAAGGGACCCACGTCTGGGCATACCCTGCCAACTTAGGGCGAACAAAGCGATACCAAAGGGGATGATAGACGGAGCGCTAGAGCAAATCAAACACTCACCCCCAGTCAACTGATCTGGGTTTAATCCATCATCATTCTTTAGCTCATTCCACCAACCCAGTTCAGACATGGCCATATGCAAATCAGTCTGACCCTGTGCCTCATGGGAACAGTCCAGCCCGAACTGCCAAGCCATGTCTTTCCTGGACCGGAAACAAGCATCCTGGGACTGGTTTCGGGTTCAAAACCCTCATCAGCCAGGCTATCTTGAATCCAGTGGCAAAGTGAGCAAGGGACCCACGTCTGGGCATACCCTGCCAACTTAGGGAGAACAAAGCGATACCAAAGGGGATGATGGACGGAGCGCTAGAGCAAATCAAACACTCACCCCCAGTCAACTGATCTGGGTTTAATCCATCATCATTCTTTAGCTCACTCCACCACCCCAGTTCAGACATGGCCATATGCAAATCAGTCTGACCCTGTGCCTCATGGGAACAGTCCAGCCCGAACTGCCAAGCCATGTCTTTCCTGGACCGGAAACAAGCATCCTGGGACCGGTTTCGGGTTCAAAACCCTCATCAGCCAGGCTATCTTGAATCCAGTGGCAAAGTGAGCAAGGGACCCACGTCTGGGCATACCCTGCCAACTTAGGGCGAACAAAGCGATACCAAAGGGGATGATGGACGGAGCGCTAGAGCAAATCAAACACTAACCCCCAGTCAACTGATCTGGGTTTAATCCATCATCATTCTTTAGCTCACTCCACCACCCCAGTTCAGACATGGCCATATGCAAATCAGTCTGACCCTGTGCCTCATGGGAACAGTCCAGCCCGAACTGCCAAGCCATGTCTTTCCTGGACCGGAAACAAGCATCCTGGGACCGGTTTCGGGTTCAAAACCCTCATCAGCCAGGCTATCTTGAATCCAGTGGCAAAGTGAGCAAGGGACCCACGTCTGGGCATACCCTGCCAACTTAGGGCGAACAAAGCGATACCAAAGGGGATGATGGACGGAGCGCTAGAGCAAATCAAACACTCACCCCCAGTCAACTGATTTGGGTTTAATCCATCATCATTCTTTAGCTCACTCCACCACCCCAGTTCAGACATGGCCATATGCAAATCAGTCTGACCCTGTGCCTCATGGGAACAGTCCAGCCCGAACTGCCAAGCCATGTCTTTCCTGGACCGGCAACAAGCATCCTGGGACTGGTTTCGGGTTCAAAACCCTCATCAGCCAGGCTATCTTGAATCCAGTGGCAAAGTGAGCAAGGGACCCACGTCTGGGCATACCCTGCCAACTTAGGGAGAACAAAGCGATACCAAAGGGGATGATGGACGGAGCGCTAGAGCAAATCAAACACTCACCCCCAGTCAACTGATCTGGGTTTAATCCATCATCATTCTTTAGCTCACTCCACCACCCCAGTTCAGACATGGCCATATGCAAATCAGTCTGACCCTGTGCCTCATGGGAACAGTCCAGCCCGAACTGCCAAGCCATGTCTTTCCTGGACCGGAAACAAGCATCCTGGGACCGGTTTCGGGTTCAAAACCCTCATCAGCCAGGCTATCTTGAATCCAGTGGCAAAGTGAGCAAGGGACCCACGTCTGGGCATACCCTGCCAACTTAGGGCGAACAAAGCGATACCAAAGGGGATGATGGACGGAGCGCTAGAGCAAATCAAACACTCACCCCCAGTCAACTGATCTGGGTTTAATCCATCATCATTCTTTAGCTCACTCCACCACCCCAATTCAGACATGGCCATATGCAAATCAGTCTGACCCTGTGCCTCAAGGGAACAGTCCAGCCCGAACTGCCAAGCCATGTCTTTCCTGGACCGGAAACAAGCATCCTGGGACCGGTTTCGGGTTCAAAACCCTCATCAGCCAGGCTATCTTGAATCCAGTGGCAAAGTGAGCAAGGGACCCACGTCTGGGCATACCCTGCCAACTTAGGGCGAACAAAGCGATACCAAAGGGGATGATGGACGGAGCGCTAGAGCAAATCAAACACTCACCCCCAGTCAACTGATCTGGGTTTAATCCATCATCATTCTTTAGCTCACTCCACCACCCCAGTTCAGACATGGCCATATGCAAATCAGTCTGACCCTGTGCCTCATGGGAACAGTCCAGCCCGAACTGCCAAGCAATGTCTTTCCTGGACCGGAAACAAGCATCCTGGGACCGGTTTCGGGTTCAAAACCCTCATCAGCCAGGCTATCTTGAATCCAGTGGCAAAGTGAGCAAGGGACCCACGTCTGGGCATACCCTGCCAACTTAGGGCGAACAAAGCGATACCAAAGGGGATGATGGACGGAGCGCTAGAGCAAATCAAACACTCACCCCCAGTCAACTGATCTGGGTTTAATCCATCATCATTCTTTATCTCACTCCACCACCCCAGTTCAGACATGGCCATAAACAAATCAGTCTGACCCTGTGCCTCATGGGAACAGTCCAGCCCGAACTGCCAAGCCATGTCTTTCCTGGACCGGAAACAAGCATCCTGGGACCGGTTTCGGGTTCAAAACCCTCATCAGCCAGGCTATCTTGAATCCAGTGGCAAAGTGAGCAAGGGACCCACGTCTGGGCATACCCTGCCAACTTAGGGCGAACAAAGCGATACCAAAGGGGATGATGGACGGAGCGCTAGAGCAAATCAAACACTCACCCCCAGTCAACTGATCTGGGTTTAATCCATCATCATTCTTTAGCTCACTCCACCACTCCCAGTTCAGACATGGCCATATGCAAATCAGTCTGACCCTGTGCCTCATGGGAACAGTCCAGCCCGAACTGCCAAGCCATGTCTTTCCTGGACCGGAAACAAGCATCCTGGGACCGGTTTCGGGTTCAAAACCCTCATCAGCCAGGCTATCTTGAATCCAGTGGCAAAGTGAGCAAGGGACCCACGTCTGGGCATACCCTGCCAACTTAGGGCGAACAAAGCGATACCAAAGGGGATGATGGACGGAGCGCTAGAGCAAATCAAACACTCACCCCCAGTCAACTGATCTGGGTTTAATCCATCATCATTCTTTAGCTCACTCCACCACCCCAGTTCAGACATGGCCATATGCAAATCAGTCTGACCCTGTGCCTCATGGGAACAGTCCAGCCCGAACTGCCAAGCCATGTCTTTCCTGGACCAGAAACAAGCATCCTGGGACCGGTTTCGGGTTCAAAACCCTCATCAGCCAGGCTATCTTGAATCCAGTGGCAAAGTGAGCAAGGGACCCACGTCTGGGCATACCCTGCCAACTTAGGGCGAACAAAGCGATACCAAAGGGGAAGATGGACGGAGCGCTAGAGAAAATCAAACACTCACCCCCAGTCAACTGATCTGGGTTTAATCCATCATCATTCTTTAGCTCACTCCACCACCCCAGTTCAGACATGGCCATATGCAAATCAGTCTGACCCTGTGCCTCATGGGAACAGTTCAGCCCGAACTGCCAAGCCATGTCTTTCCTGGACCGGAAACAAGCATCCTGGGACCGGTTTCGGGTTCAAAACCCTCATCAGCCAGGCTATCTTGAATCCAGTGGCAAAGTGAGCAAGGGACCGACGTCTGGGCATACCCTGCCAACTTAGGGCGAACAAAGCGATACCAAAGGGGATGATGGACGGACCGCTAGAGCAAATCAAACACTCACCCCCAGTCAACTGATCTGGGTTTAATCCATCATCATTCTTTAGCTCACTCCACCACCCCAGTTCAGACATGGCCATATGCAAATCAGTCTGACCCTGTGCCTCATGGGAACAGTCCAGCCCGAACTGCCAAGCCATGTCTTTCCTGGACCGGAAACAAGCATCCTGGGACCGGTTTCGGGTTCAAAACCCTCATCAGCCAGGCTATCTTGAATCCAGTGGCAAAGTGAGCAAGGGACCCACGTCTGGGCATACCCTGCCAACTTAGGGCGAACAAAGCGATACCAAAGGGGATGATGGACGGAGCGCTAGAGCAAATCAAACACTCACCCCCAGTCAACTGATCTGGGTTTAATCCATCATCATTCTTTAGCTCACTCCACCACCCCAGTTCAGACATGGCCATATGCAAATCAGTCTGACCCTGTGCCTCATGGGAACAGTCCAGCCCGAACTGCCAAGCCATGTCTTTCCTGGACCGGAAACAAGCATCCTGGGACCGGTTTCGGGTTCAAAACCCTCATCAGCCAGGCTATCTTGAATCCAGTGGCAAAGTGAGCAAGGGACCCACGTCTGGGCATACCCTGCCAACTTAGGGCGAACAAAGCGATACCAAAGGGGATGATGGACGGAGCGCTAGAGCAAATCAAACACTCACCCCCAGTCAACTGATCTGGGTTTAATCCATCATCATTCTTTTGCTCACTCCACCACCCCAGTTCAGACATGGCCATATGCAAATCAGTCTGACCCTGTGCCTCATGGGAACAGTCCAGCCCGAACTGCCAAGCCATGTCTTTCCTGGACCGGAAACAAGCATCCTGGGACCGGTGTCGGGTTCAAAACCCTCATCAGCCAGGCTATCTTGAATCCAGTGGCAAAGTGAGCAAGGGACCCACGTCTGGGCATACCCTGCCAACTTAGGGCGAACAGAGCGATACCAAAGGGGATGATGGACGGAGCGCTAGAGCAAATCAAACACTCACCCCCAGTCAACTGATCTGGGTTTAATCCATCATCATTCTTTTGCTCACTCCACCACCCCAGTTCAGACATGGCCATATGCAAATCAGTCTGACCCTGTGCCTCATGGGAACAGTCCAGCCCGAACTGCCAAGCCATGTCTTTCCTGGACTGGAAACAAGCATCCTGGGACCGGTGTCGGGTTCAAAACCCTCATCAGCCAGGCTATCTTGAATCCAGTGGCAAAGTGAGCAAGGGACCCACGTCTGGGCATACCCTGCCAACTTAGGGCGAACAAAGCGATACCAAAGGGGCTGATGGACGGAGCGCTAGAGCAAATCAAACACTCACCCCCAGTCAACTGATCTGGGTTTAATCCATCATCATTCTTTAGCTCACTCCACCCCCCAGTTCAGACATGGCCATATGCAAATCAGTCTGACCCTGTGCCTCATGGGAACAGTCCAGCCCGAACTGCCAAGCCATGTCTTTCCTGGACCGGAAACAAGCATCCTGGGACCGGTTTCGGGTTCAAAACCCTCATCAGCCAGGCTATCTTGAATCCAGTGGCAAAGTGAGCAAGGGACCCACGTCTGGGCATACCCTGCCAACTTAGGGCGAACAAAGCGATACCAAAGGGGATGATGGACGGAGCGCTAGAGCAAATCAAACACTCACCCCCAGTCAACTGATCTGGGTTTAATCCATCATCATTCTTTAGCTCACTCCACCACCCCAGTTCAGACATGGCCATATGCAAATCAGTCTGACCCTGTGCCTCATGGGAACAGTCCAGCCCGAACTGCCAAGCCATGTCTTTCCTGGACCGGAAACAAGCATCCTGGGACCGGTTTCGGGTTCAAAACCCTCATCAGCCAGGCTATCTTGAATCCAGTGGCAAAGTGAGCAAGGGACCCACGTCTGGGCATACCCTGCCAACTTAGGGCGAACAGAGCGATACCAAAGGGGATGATGGACGGAGCGCTAGAGCAAATCAAACACTCACCCCCAGTCAACTGATCTGGGTTTAATCCATCATCATTCTTTAGCTCACTCCACCACCCCAGTTCAGACATGGCCATATGCAAATCAGTCTGACCCTGTGCCTCATGGGAACAGTCCAGCCCGAACTGCCAAGCCATGTCTTTCCTGGACCGGAAACAAGCATCCTGGGACCGGTGTCGGGTTCAAAACCCTCATCAGCCAGGCTATCTTGAATCCAGTGGCAAAGTTAGCAATGGACCCACGTCTGGGCATACCCTGCCAACTTAGGGCGAACAAAGCGATACCAAAGGGGATGATGGACGGAGCGCTAGAGCAAATCAAACACTCACACCCAGTCAACTGATCTGGGTTTAATCCATCATCATTCTTTAGCTCACTCCACCACCCCAGTTCAGACATGGCCATATGCAAATCAGTCTGACCCTGTGCCTCATGGGAACAGTCCAGCCCGAACTGCCAAGCCATGTCTTTCCTGGACCGGAAACAAGCATCCTGGGACCGGTTTCGGGTTCAAAACCCTCATCAGCCAGGCTATCTTGAATCCAGTGGCAAAGTGAGCAAGGGACCCACGTCTGGGTATACTCTGCCAACTTAGGGCGAACAAAGCGATACCAAAGGGGATGATGGACGGAGCGCTAGAGCAAATCAAACACTCACCCTCAGTCAACTGATCTGGGTTTAATCCATCATCATTCTTTAGCTCACTCCACCACCCCAGTTCAGACATGGCCATATGCAAATCAGTCTGACCCTGTGCCTCATGGGAACAGTCCAGCCCGAACTGCCAAGCCATGTCTTTCCTGGACCGGAAACAAGCATCCTGGGACCGGTTTCGGGTTCAAAACCCTCATCAGCCAGGCTATCTTGAATCCAGTGGCAAAGTGAGCAAGGGACCCACGTCTGGGCATACCCTGCCAACTTAGGGCGAACAAAGCGATACCAAAGGGGATGATGGATGGAGCGCTAGAGCAAATCAAACACTCACCCCCAGTCAACTGATCTGGGTTTAATCCATCATCATTCTTTAGCTCACTCCACCACCCCAGTTCAGACATGGCCATATGCAAATCAGTCTGACCCTGTGCCTCATGGGAACAGTCCAGCCCGAACTGCCAAGCCATGTCTTTCCTGGACCGGAAACAAGCATCCTGGGACCGGTTTCGGGTTCAAAACCCTCATCAGCCAGGCTATTTTGAATCCAGTGGCAAAGTGAGCAAGTGACCCACGTCTGGGCATACCCTGCCAACTTAGGGCGAACAGAGCGATACCAAAGGGGATGATGGACGGAGCGCTAGAGCAAATCAAACACTCACCCCCAGTCAACTGATCTGGGTTTAATCCATCATCATTCTTTAGCTCACTCCACCACCCCAGTTCAGACATGGCCATATGCAAATCAGTCTGACCCTGTGCCTCATGGGAACAGTCCAGCCCGAACTGCCAAGCCATGTCTTTCCTGGACCGGAAACAAGCATCCTGGGACCGGTGTCGGGTTCAAAACCCTCATCAGCCAGGCTATCTTGAATCCAGTGGCAAAGTGAGCAAGGGACCGACGTCTGGGCATACCCTGCCAACTTAGGGCGAACAAAGCGATACCAAAGGGGATGATGGACGGAGCGCTAGAGCAAATCAAACACTCACACCCAGTCAACTGATCTGGGTTTAATCCATCATCATTCTTTAGCTCACTCCACCACCCCAGTTCAGACATGGCCATATGCAAATCAGTCTGACCCTGTGCCTCATGGGAACAGTCCAGCCCGAACTGCCAAGCCATGTCTTTCCTGGACCGGAAACAAGCATCCTGGGACCGGTTTCGGGTTCAAAACCCTCATCAGCCAGGCTATCTTGAATCCAGTGGCAAAGTGAGCAAGGGACCCACGTCTGGGCATACTCTGCCAACTTAGGGCGAACAAAGCGATACCAAAGGGGATGATGGATGGAGCGCTAGAGCAAATCAAACACTCACCCCCAGTCAACTGATCTGGGTTTAATCCATCATCATTCTTTAGCTCACTCCACCACCCCAGTTCAGACATGGCCATATGCAAATCAGTCTGACCCTGTGCCTCATGGGAACAGTCCAGCCCGAACTGCCAAGCCATGTCTTTCCTGGACCGGAAACAAGCATCCTGGGACCGGTTTCGGGTTCAAAACCCTCATCAGCCAGGCTATCTTGAATCCAGTGGCAAAGTGAGCAAGGGACCCACGTCTGGGCATACCCTGCCAACTTAGGGCGAACAAAGCGATACCAAAGGGGATGATGGACGGAGCGCTAGAGCAAATCAAACACTCACCCCCAGTCAACTGATCTGGGTTTAATCCATCATCATTCTTTAGCTCACTCCACCACCCCAGTTCAGACATGGCCATATGCAAATCAGTCTGACCCTGTGCCTCATGGGAACAGTCCAGCCCGAACTGCCAAGCCATGTCTTTCCTGGACCGGAAACAAGCATCCTGGGACCGGTTTCGGGTTCAAAACCCTCATCAGCCAGGCTATCTTGAATCCAGTGGCAAAGTGAGCAAGGGACCCACATCTGGGCATACCCTGCCAACTTATGGCGAACAAAGCGATACCAAAGGGGATGATGGACGGAGCGCTAGAGCAAATCAAACACTAACCCCCAGTCAACTGATCTGGGTTTAATCCATCATCATTCTTTAGCTCACTCCACCACCCCAGTTCAGACATGGCCATATGCAAATCAGTCTGACCCTGTGCCTCATGGGAACAGTCCAGCCCGAACTGCCAAGCCATGTCTTTCCTGGACCGGAAACAAGCATCCTGGGACCGGTTTCGGGTTCAAAACCCTCATCAGCCAGGCTATCTTGAATCCAGTGGCAAAGTGAGCAAGGGACCCATGTCTGGGCATACCCTGCCAACTTAGGGCGAACAAAGCGATACCAAAGGGGATGATGGACGGAGCGCTAGAGCAAATCAAACACTCACCCCCAGTCAACTGATCTGGGTTTAATCCATCATCATTCTTTAGCTCACTCCACCACCCCAGTTCAGACATGGCCATATGCAAATCAGTCTGACCCTGTGCCTCATGGGAACAGTCCAGCCCGAACTGCCAAGCCATGTCTTTCCTGGACGTGGTCCCTTGCTCACTTTGCCACTGGATTCAAGCAAGCCTGGCTGATGACGGCTGGAATGCCAGAAACCGGTCCTAGGATGCTTGTTTCCGGTCCAGGGAAGACATGGCTTGGCAGTTCGGGCTGGACTGTTCCCATGAGGCACAGGGTCAGACTGATTTGCATATGGCCATGTCTGAACTGGGGTGGTGGAGTGAGCTAAAGAATGATGATGGATTAAACCCAGATCAGTTGACTGGGGGTGAGTGTTTGATTGGCTCAAACGTTCCGTCCATCATCCCCTTTGTATCGCTTTGTTCGCCCTAAGTTGGCGGGGTATGCCCAGACGTGGGTCCCTTGCTCACTTTGCCACTGGATTCAAGCAAGCCTGGCTGATGACGGCTGGAATGCCAGAAACCGGTCCTAGGATGCTTGTTTCCGGTCCAGGGAAGACATGGCTTGGCAGTTCGGGCTGGACTGTTCCCATGAGGCACAGGGTCAGACTGATTTGCATATGGCCATGTCTGAACTGGGGTGGTGGAGTGAGCTAAAGAATGATGATGGATTAAACCCAGATCAGTTGACTGGGGGTGAGTGTTTGATTGGCTCAAACGTTCCGTCCATCATCCCCTTTTGTATCGCTTTGTTCGCCCTAAGTTGGCGGGGTATGCCCAGACGTGGGTCCCTTGCTCACTTTGCCACTGGATTCAAGCAAGCCTGGCTGATGACGGCTGGAATGCCAGAAACCGGTCCTAGGATGCTTGTTTCCGGTCCAGGGAAGACATGGTTTGGCAGTTCGGGCTGGACTGTTCCCATGAGGCACAGGGTCAGACTGATTTGCATATGGCCATGTCTGAACTGGGGTGGTGGAGTGAGCTAAAGAATGATGATGGATTAAACCCAGATCAGTTGACTGGGGGTGAGTGTTTGATTGGCTCAAACGTTCCGTCCATCATCCCCTTTTGTATCGCTTTGTACCACTCGACAGGCTTCTCCCTCAGCTGAGGAAATTCGTTTGAAATGCTGCCAAATCACCTCTACTCCAAGGCACATGTACCTCCGTTTTGTACCTCTCACAAAGGAAATTTCCCACTCCTACTATCCCCCCTCCTGGAGGCGGTGTCTCTCCTATGCTCTTTTTATTGCTCTTCTTTTTGGACCATCTTTCCTCCCATTTGTCGAGCATGCTCCATGCACGTATCCCTACAATTAATTCTCGAATGTGAGTTCTCAACCCTATCACTGTCTTCTCTTCCAGTTCCTGGTCACTGTACTGAAACCTGTGACTTCCCTGCAGCATCTTAGTTTTGGACAGATCCACCTCATGTCTCTTTGCCAAGTCTGTCAGTTTCTCATGCGCTGATCTCGCCTTGCGAGTTACATCTTTTGCTACAAACAGCAACTCGTCTGGTCCATAAAGCTCTACTCTTTCCAATGGCAGGTTCCCACTAATTATCTTGTCTACCTCGGCTTTTAATCTCATCATATCCAGCATCTTGGCTCTTATAGCAGTTCTAAGCATTCCTCGACTTGTTGCACTGCTTGACTCTTCATTCTCACTGCTCTGATCCCCACATTGGTTCCCTTCTACTATGTTCTCTAGGACTGGTCGGCTTCCTGAATTCCCTCGATCCCGGTCTCCTGTCATCCTATCATTAGGGCTTCTCACTGGTGGTTCCCACATCCTTATGTCAGATCTCGAATCGGCTAAAGACCTTGGTCTCGCCGTTCTTACATCTACCTGTCCCCTAGAAGAGTCTGCAGTGGCTGACAAAGGCGTACTCGATCTTGATTCCATGGGCCTCGGAAGGTGACCTATTTCACTCACTTTGCCACTCCCTCCTGAGCCAATCCCTTCTCCTGCTACTGGTCGTGCTAGACTTCCATTTCCTGCCTGATCTGGGTCATATACTGACACTATGGGGCCAATGGTAACCGATGCTGTAAGAGCATCCGGTAGCCTTGTAACAACTGTAACTCCATTATCTTCGATGCTTGCTGGTGTGTGTGTTCCCATCCCTTCTGTTCCAGTTGATATTCTTCCGACTACTCTCGCACTAGGTTGAGTCTGCGATTCTCCAGTTCCCTCTGTTGATACTGCCTTTCCCTCTACGGAATCTGGATTATATGGAGGTGGTCTTTCTGATAGCAGTCTATCTAGCAAGCTGTCATCTGTGTCGCTATCGTCTTCCTCACCCCAACTCTTCTGGGCCTCGCCTACTTTTATCATCAACGGAAATAGCCTAGCCCCTTTGATAGTTTCCACCCTCCATCTCTTCTCCAATGCGTCCCATCGCGCATCCTGAAACGCCCTGATTGACTTTTTCACCCTTTCCTGGCTTCTGTCTCTTTTCCTATCATGTGCTGCTCTTATCCATGCATGTAGCGCCTCAAACTGTGTTGGTCTGGGTAAAGGTCGCAATGAGGACATCACCGTTTTCAATTGGTACAACACTTCCAACCTGAAAGAGCCATAACGCGGAAAAGTTCATTCTCCCTCATTTTCAGTCATTTTATGCCAATTTTCAAGCCAAATTATAGTATGCAATCCCACATTCGTAGCCATATAATGGGCTGGGGTATCCTCGGGTGGAGCTTCTTCTCCCCCTCGAGTAACCACTCGTCTGTTTCCTCTACACATATCTCGTAAAACTTTAAAACATTTCATGATGAAACCAACGTTTTCTTCACTTGTTTTCACTCGACTCGACTTCCTGATGACAATCCACCAATACCAGCGCGGCTTCACACCAACCGGCCTATCACAGCGCGACACTCTCTGACGTCACTCTTCCTCCTCATGCAGCAGTTCCCCTCCTTTACAATTCGTCTCTCACACACTCACGCATCTCACTCATGCTCTGAAATAACTGTTTGTCCACCAAACGACAGAACAGTCACTTCTCTGACTGTCTGTCCACAAAACGACCGGACAGTCCCGTAATTGTTGACCTCAACTCGGGCAACCATCTGTCCGCGAACGACCGGACAACTGCCCCAGACTATCTGCCCACGAACGGCCGGACATTCATATACTTAATCGATAGGATCCAATCACTCGATGTTCCACATGCAGTAACCCACGACCTGCGTCAGTTACTCACGCACTCACACATGCGTTTCCCTATCACCGATGGGTTAGTTAACAGCGTCTCATGACTCCCACAATCTCTGTTCAGACAATTTCAACTCTGGGTGTCTTCTACACCACAATCTCTTATCCCGGGATATCAAAATCAAATCTCATGGACCGCACGCGTTCGGCCTGAAACCACAATCACTCAACTCTCATTCGGTGCAGAGCTAGAATATCGATGTATAAATATCGTTATACAGAAATATCGAGGTAAAAATATTGTGGATCAGAAATATAGATGGAAAAAATATCGTGGTCAAGAATATCGATTGTTAGGTAAGTAATATCGATTGCAAAAATATCAAAGTGTTAAATATAGTTTACAAAAATATAGTTGTTAAAAATATCGATTTATTATTAATGTTATGTATTTTAATATTTTGTATGAGAATTGTTTGTATTTTTATTATGTGTTAAAATTTTATTACTTAATATTTTTTTTTTTAAATGAATTTTGCGTTTTTAGTTCCGTAGCCGGTTGTGGGTTTATAGGGGAATAGGGTGGGAAGTAATTTAATTATATAGATTTTATTTATTATTTATAGTAGTTAATAACTTTTTTTAAATTGAATTTTGGGTTTTTAGTTCCGTAGCGGGTTGTGGCTTTATAGGGAATTGGGTGGAAGTAATTTAATTATATGAAATGTATTCAATAATTTATATTTATTCATAATTGTATAATTGTGATGTTATAGAGTTAAATGTGTAAATTCATTTATTAATAATTGTTTGATAATTAGTTGTTAATTAATTTAAATTAATTAATTATTAATTAATTATTGTAATTGTTTAATTAATTTTAGGTGTGTGTTGTGGTGTATATAGGTGTAAATGGTAGGAAGGGTGGGAAGTAATTTATTTTTATTGATGAATTATTAATTATTTGTTAATTAATTAGCATTAATTAATTATTAATTATTAATTGTAATTGTGTAATTAATTTTAGGTGTGTGTTGTGGATATTATAGTGTTAAACAATGTGTAATTAATGAATGTTTATTATCTTTTTTAATAATAATATATTTAAATTTCAATATTAGTTATGTTAATAATGGAAATAAAATGTAATAAAAATGTTGATGTTTTGTTTTTTTAATTGGTGTGGTATTCAGCTCTTTCCCTGCTTTTGCACTCACTGGAGTGGGAATAGTAATTTTTACCCCTCCGCTATCCAACACTTTCCCTACTGTTGCACTCACTGGAGTGGGAATAGTAATTTTTACACTTCCGCTATCCAGCACTTTCCCTGCTTTTGCACTCACTGGAGTGGGAATAGTAATTTTTACCCCTCCGCTATCCAGCACTTTCCCTGCTTTTGCACTCACTGGAGTGGGAATTGTAATTTTTACCCCTCCGCTATCCAACACTTTCCCTACTGTTGCACTCACTGGAGTGGGAATAGTAATTTTTACCCCTCTGCTTTCCAACACTTTCCCTGCTTTTGCACTCACTGGAGTGGGAATAGTAATTTTTACCCCTACGCTATCCAGCACTTTCCCCGCTTTTGCACTCACTGGAGTGGGAATAGTAATTTTTACCCCTCCGCTATCCAACATTCTCCCTACTGTTGTATTTATTGTGTTGCGGAATGTATGTTTTCTTTTTCTTTTAATAGTTTAATGTATTAATTAATTATAGAATGTTTTATTTTATTTTAAATTATTGATATATGTATATATTTTATTTTTATATAATTTATAAAGTTTATAAATTAAATAAAGATAATAGTTAATAAAATTTATTTAAGTAAATATATGTATATGTACACATTTTTGTGTGTTTATATTTTTTAAATTAAGTTTATTTGTTATATTTAGTTAAAATATATATTAAATGTAATTTATTTTGTTAAAAATATTAATATTATTTAATATATTTTATTTAAGTTATATATATCTTTTAAGTCGATATTTTTACATCTATATTTTTTACTTCAATATTTTTGTTTCGATATTATTGTACTTACCTGTTTAAGTATAGGGAGTAGATATTTTTGTATTCGATATTTTTACATCGATATTTTTGTTATCTATATTTTTTACATCGATATTTAATCAGGGAACCCTCTCATTCCAACTCCGCAAGACATTACACAATCAAAACAACACCGCAATCTAACAGACACACATCCCTGTTCATACTCACTCCACCACGAACTGCTGTTTCCGCCGCACCGTCACTCGCCATCGGTTTCCATCAAACGCCGTCATCCTCCGCTCACAATCCACTGGATACCCATCACTTGGGCTCTATGGGGATTCAATGACTACCCTTCTCTACTTCTCCCCTTACTACAGAGGTAACCATCCTCTCGCTACCAACTGATAAAGCCGGATTCCACTCTAATAATTTTCTAGGAACCCTCGGTCGACTGGATCTTTTATTACCTGCTGAGAAGTGTAAAGGGGAGAAACAATGTATTCATAACAAGTTAATACGTATCATTTTAAGCAAAGTTCGGAAAGGATCACTGACTTCGAATTCCAAGTTTAGGGGTTTATAACAAAACCAAAAATAGCTGAACATACAGACACCTCAGAACGAGGTTGCAAAAATACAAGGGTACTAATACAAAGTCCATCCTACGAACCAATCTAATCCGATATAACATAAAGAGAATGAGCAATTCCAGGAATACTAAACAAGCAATAACTGCACCAACATCTATATTAGTCTTCATTAGTATCTGTGAAAGAAATCCGTTAATCTATCCCTACTCTATTCTAAAGTGGCATCCCTACTTAACATTACCCAAGCAAGATCAAGGAAAAAGTGTCAGCTCGTGGCGACTTCCTCAGAAGTGCACTCACGTTGTAAAAGCCAGTCTAAGGGGCCGATTCCGATTCGGGCCGGAAAACATACCGCCCGACTCGGTATGGGAATGTTGTCCGACCGACACGTACCGGCGCTGCCCGATCCGCGTAATACGATGAAATGCATGTGAATCACGACCGACTCGTACGGAACACAAGCCGAAAGACCGAACCGCACGGAAACCAGCTATCCGGCAGGGAAACTACGCGAATCGAACCGACCGACACGCACCAGGAATGAACCCGACAGAAACGTACCCGCGAACTCCGACCCGCGCAGTACGATGCAATGCGTGTAAAACCAGACCGAGTCGCACGGAGCCCAAGCCGTACGACCGACACCCATACAAAACCGAGCCGAAGCAACCCAATACTCCGCGACCGACGCATACCCCGCACATGAAACCCATCAGGAACACAGCTTGAAAGACTCGGAGAAGCCCGCACGAGCCAACTGCAGCGTCCTACTCGGTCAGAAGAACGTCTCCTACATGCACAAAAAACACAAAGGAAAAAATACAAAAAAAAGGGCCAAACAAGCAATGACAAAGTCAATAAATACAGGGGGAAAAAAACATAGAACAAGGACACACCCCCAACTCCACCCATATAAAGGCCACAAATCCCTACCATGATCCTTTGCAAATTCAACTGACCTGCCAGCACAGAACACCATCAGACAGCAACCACAGACACACTCACAACTCATCCATCACACAAGCCACACACCATTAGCACCTCCCAAATAGCACGCTCACATACACCCAGCAAAACCTACACTCACCCACCCTCACTTGCACACTCACACACACATCAATTCCCACCACCACCCATCACCATGCCCCCAAAGAAGAATCCAAAGTTCCTAGACAGTGAATTGGAAGTCCTGGTAGATGAGATCCTCAGGGTAGAGCCACAGTTGTTTGGTACATTGGTCCAACAGACCCCCATGTCGCAGAAAACCAAGATGTGGGAGAGGATCGTCGACAGGGTGAATGCACAATCACCATGTTTGCACACAAAGGAAGACATCCAAAACAGGTGGTATGATGTGCGCAGGAGGGTCAAGGACCTACTCAAGAAGGATTACGCCTTGAGTCAGCGCACCGGCAGTGGCCCTCCTGCCAAACCAGTATACCTCAGGCCCTGGGAGGAGAAGGTGCGGGCCATCCTACCACCAGTGAGCGTATATGGACTATCAAACATCCCAGAGCCTGGTGAGTACACAACCAATATACACAATATTGTGCGACAATACACACACATCACTGTCAAGGGGATAGTCAAACCATGCACCCTTAGCAAATCCACAGCAACCAAAAGATAATCATCCCAAGATGTGTATGTTAGTCAGATAAACACAATACATGCCATCTCATAGTGATATGTAACTGTGTCATGACATGTACAAACCTAACAACAAATAGAGCAAGGCAGTGGCACAATATAACCAACAAACACTGACAGACATTTTGCCACCACTAGAACACCACCTCACAGGGAAGCTCACTGAAAGGAAGGAATTGTGTGTATGCTGGTGAAGTGAGTGTAGGCAATAGCATGATGGGAGTTGTAGTCACAGATATTGGTCACCCTCACAATTGGCCCATCAACACCACTCTGAACCATGCTCACATCACAGGGAGTAGAAAAGAAATGACAAGATGGCTGACACTGGGTACTGCTGTGGGGAGCACAAGGCCCTGCTGGGAACTGTGCACCAACAAACAACAGGACCACACTGTCAGCCATCTTGCCATTGCTGTCACACTCACACACAGTGAAGTCGACTCAAAAGGAAGGAAGCATGGGCATGCTGGGAAGGGGGTGTAGGCAATAGCATGATGGGAGTGGTAGTCACAGATATTGGTCACCCTCACAATTGGCCCATCAACACCACTCTGAACCATGCTCACATCACAGGGAGTGGAAAAGAACTGACAAGATGGCTGACACTGGGTACTGCTGTGGGGAGCACAAGGCCCTGCTGGGAACTGTGCAACAACCAACAGCAGGACACCACTGACTGACATCCTGAAAGCCAACTTGCACTCCCTGCAATGGAAGCACGTTCCATGGTGGGATATCTGGCTGGGTGGGAAGGAGGACTGACAGCTCTGACCATAGTCACCAGCAGCTTTTCTCACACACCCCTTAACACAAACTCTACACAACTCACCTGGGAAAATGCAATGCCTCACACTCTAATGAAATATCCCACAAAGAACAACCACACTTGGGGCCTGATTCACAGAACTAACTTACGTTAAAAACGTAAAGTTAGTACTTTTAGTATTCACAGAATACACTTACTCATTTTGGTATTCACAGAATGAACTTACTCATTTCGGTATTCACAGAAGTTAGTAGTCCTAACTTTAGGACTCCTAAATGCCTTCTGTGAATACCGAAAGTCTTAAAGTTAGGATTTTTCTCAGTTTAGGAGTAGTAAAGTTAGGAACTTTACTACTCCTAAACTGAGAAAATCCTAACTTTAAGACTTTCGGTATTCACAGAAGGCATTTAGGAGTCCTAAAGTTAGGACTACTAACTTCTGTGAATACCGAAATGAGTAAGTTCATTCTGTGAATACCAAAATGAGTAAGTGTATTCTGTGAATACCAAAAAGTACTAACTTTACGTTTTTGACGTAAGTTAGTTCTGTGAATCAGGCCCTGGGTTATGCTGTGTGAAGCACAGGGACACTTTTGTGACTTGTAGCCAAACAAACGCCAGGACAACACTGTCAGCCATCCTGTCAGCACAGGCACACTACCCCACAGGGAAGCAGAGTCAAAAGGAAGGAAGTATGGGCATGCTGGGAAGGGGGGTGTAGGCAATAGCATGATGGGAGTGGTAGTCACAGCTCAACATCCCCCACCCACATGGCCCAGCAAGCTCACACTGAAGCATGCACACCTCACAGGGAGTGAAAAGCCACTTCAAAGATGTCTGACAATGGTGCTCTGTTGTGGGGAGTACCAGGCCCTGCTGTGAACTGGGCACCAACCAACAGCAGGACACCACTGACTGACATCCTGAGAGTTAACCTGCACCCACTGAAAGGGTGGCATGCTTCATGGTGGGATAACTGGGCTGGGGGGAGAAGGAGGTCCGGATGTCAACCAAATACCTCCAATGCTGGTCATGCACACACCTCAACATCCACATTGAAATGCATCAGGTTGGCAGGACAATGAGCTACACCAATATCAACCTCTGACTGTGACAACTTAGGACAATGCAATGTACAGGCCCGCATCCAGAGGTACAGTCACAACTGTCATGTGTTTGAACCATTGATGCCTGCAGAAACATAACATACATTGTGTGTCTCTTCCAAAAACAGGTGATGACGGGGACACAGCAGCAGATGAGGAGGAGTCCCTGTCCCAGGCTCCGGGGACCCTGAGCTCTCTGGTGTGGAACAGCCTCTGCCCTCATCGGATGGCGAAGACCAACCTGGCACCTCCGGTGTGAGTCATCATGCAGCACCAGCAGGACCACCATCTGCACCCCTGCACCCATTCCTCCAACATCTGCCAACACACAGACCACCCCCGCCGACACGGACAGACCAGGGACACTGAATGACAACAGCACAGGGACCCCAGCCCACCGTGAAGCAACGGACAACAACCCCAGTACCAACCCCCAAGGGGGCCTAGGGTCACCTGTGCGTGCCACCGCAGGTCCCGCACGTGTGGCCAGGGGTGGTGGGAGGGGTGGTAGGCAGAGGTCGCTGTTTGCAGAGGGGTCTGGACTGCATGATGACCCACAACTGGCACGCATTGCTGATGCGTTCCAGGATAGCACCGGAGAGGTCAGCCAGGTAGTGGGGATCCTCAAGGACATTCAACAGCAGCAGGCTGCCCATCATGCCCGCTTGAACTCCCACATGTCCCGTGTGGAGACACACATGTCCCGTGTGGAGACACACATGTCTGGCATGGAGTCCAAGTGGGACACATTGGAAGAACTGACAGCGGTGCAGAGGGACATATTGACATGCCTCCGCCAGATTAGCACCAACATGTCCACACCTCCCTGTATGCCCACAACATCTGGTGCCGCAACAACTGCAACTGCCACAGGGAGAGAGGATGACTCTGGTGGAGAGTCCTCTGCACCGCAGCGGCCTGCACGTGAGGGTCCCCCCAGAAAGAAGAGGGGTCGTCCGAGGAAGGACAACTGAGAGGCCGATGGCCATGTACATCCCCCAGGAACCCAACACCTGTTCTGGAAATTCTCCTTTGTGTGCAAACTGTTCACCCTGTCGAATGCAACTCAACTCTCCCACATGACATGGGGAGTTTAAGTTGGACTAATGTATCAGATGACTGTGGACTTTACTCAGGACATTTCTGCTACCAACACTTCCAACTCATCTGGGAACTTTGGATTCCAATCCCAATGTACAGCACCCACCATCCTGTGCACTATCCTCACACATGTGTGTAAATAAGCTCACTAATACACCATATTTGCCTCTGTTGTGATTCCAACGTTGTTTTTGTCATGGAGATGATGATCTGCTAAATGACACTGTGCATGCTAACTGCTACAGCAAGTTCAACACCGTCATGTGAGTCATGGCGACGTGACACATATGAGGGAGACACACCACTAGGGCTACACAACACATACACACCAGGGCCATCTGACTCATCGCCTACACTGATGTTGCCAGGAAATACAGTGGAATGCACAGACACCACACCTATTCAGAGTCTGTGTTAACTAGCCCACAGGTGCAGTAAGCAAATGTCAGTCAGATGTGTGACCACAGACAACGCACATCCCAAAGTGAAGCACAGGTTTATTACACATTTGCAACATGTTGTTTCCACTACAAATGCAATGTAATCCCACGTGGCAGTGGCCACACAGTCAACAAGTGTAGAAGAAATAAAGTCCAGGGGTGTGTGGCACATCACCTGTAGGGAAACGACTGCTTCCACCCTGAAAGCTGAATCATGGTGTCGGGGGATCCGAGTTGACCAAACAACTCTGAAAGTACCCTGTGAAGGACAGACATGACACACAGTCAAAAGCACTGAAGAACAGGACAGAACTGCAATACTCATGCCCAATACATGTCACAAGATACCTACACAAAACCAAGTTAACATGTCAACACTGTTGGGGGGTACAGACTACCTGTAAGGACACATCGCTGCACGCATCCAGTCAAGTAGCACATGGCCACACTCAAACAGCACCAGAGCACCACCAACACATATCATGCAAACTCACATCATTGACATGACATATCTGGATACTCACATTCAGCTGAAGAAGTTGGTGATGAGATGTGTGCGGGCATCACCCTCATCATCATCATCATCATCATCATCACTGGCATCGTGGCCCAGGCCAAGATCCTCCACAGGTGGAGGATGTTGGTCATCATCATCCAGGATGAGAGGCAACTCCTTCCGCACTGCCAGGTTGTGTAGCATGCAGCAGACGATGACAATCTTGCACACCTTTGCTGGGGCATATGGGAGGGCCCCTCCTGTCTTGTCTAGGCAGCGAAAGCGGCTCTTCAAGAGACCAAATGTCCGCTCGATCACTCTCCTGGTCCGAACATGTGCCTCATTGTAGCGCATCTGTGCTGGTGTCACAGGGTTCCTGAGGGGTGTCAGCAACCACGGCATGTTGGGGTATCCAGAGTCACCTACATACAGACAATTGCACATTAGCTGAGTTGGAAAAGAGAATGGAATACAACATTGCAGAACACACACAATGGTACAAAGTCAGTACACACCGACAAGCCAGGCACGCTGGTTCTGCATCTGTGACATCATCCTCGGGATGCGACTACTCCTCATCACATAGGCATCGTGTGCAGAACCGGGGAAACAGGCACACACATGTGAGATGTTCATATCTGCAAGACATACCACCAGAGCATTGATAGAATGGTAATGTTTCCTGTTCCTGTATGCCTGCTCATGTGCCTGTGGTGGTACCAAAGCCACATGTGTCCCATCAATGGAGCCAATGACATGTGACATCCTCCCCAGGGCATAGAAGTCACTCTTGACGTCAGTGAGTTGTTGACGTTTAGGGAAATAGATGTACTGGTCCAGGTATCTCAACATTGCCTCCAAAACATCGCGTAGCACATGGCTGAACATGGTCTGTGACATCCCACCAGCAGACGCCACAGTGTGTTGAAAGGTACCGGTGGCAAAGAAGTGTAGGGCTGCCATCACCTTCACCTTGGGGGTCAGCGCTGTAGGGTATGTCCGGCCAGGTTGCAAATGTGGGCCCAACCGCACCGCCAATTCCTCAATCAGCAGCCTGTTGAAGCGGTACCGTCGGATGCAGTCACGTTCAACCATGGTTGCAAGGTCAGGGAATGGTCTATGGACAGCTGGTGCCCTGCAGTGCATAGGTGAAGAAAGAAAGATTGTCAGTCAACCCACATATGTGGCATTGACCATACTCAATATCACATGATACATCATTACGAGACACAAGTACCTGATGTGTGTGCCGTTCTGTATGGACATATATGGCACCTACATGGCCAACATCTAACATCACAGTTCAACATGTGTTGACAACAAGTTCCAGGTTGTGCTATGGGAAATCATTAGGCTGTGTCACAGTACCCATGTACTGCTGTCACGTTCCAAACACACACCACAGTGACATGTGAGGACAGATGTGCCACAGGCATCACAGCTCATTGACAGGTAGATTCCCAGGGACCCTGTATTTTATTTATTTATTTATTTATTTATTTATTTATATAGCACTACATTCATCCCAACGGGATATCACGGCGCTAAGGAGGTGGGGTCTGATACTGAAAAGAAGGGCAGAAGGGAGTAAAAGTCTACTTAAGTGGGGAATAAATGTGTTTTTAATTTTTTCCTGAAGGTATTATAATCATTGATAAGTCGAAGCTCGACTGGCAGCCCATTCCAATGTAAGGCCGCGAGGTGCGAAAAGGTGCGTCCCCGGTCTTAACCTTTTGATCCTTTTTGATTCTGCAAGCGCAAGATGCTGTGACCGTAAGCATCTAGAAGGGATGTAGAATCGGATTTTATCTTGGAGAATTTTAGGGCCAATGCGGTGTAGTGCCTTAAAGGTATGCCCCAAGAGCTTAAATCGTGCTCTTTGGCGCACCGGCAGCCAATGAAGTTGCTTCAGGCATTCAGTAGCTGAGCTTAGTCTGCCCTTATTGCAGACCAATTTAGCTGCAGCGTTTTGTACCACCTGGAGACGTTTGAACAGGTAGTCCGGCATGCCCACAAACAGGGCATTACCGTAGTCCAATCTGCTAACAAGCAGAGCCTGAGTAACTGTCCTCCTGTCATCCAAAGGGATCCAAGGAAAGAGCCTTTTTAGGAGTTTTAGCAAAGCAAAACTTTTCCCACAGAGGGTCCGTACGTGATCCTGCATGGATTGTTTGTCATCCATAAGGACGACCAAATTCTTAGCACACCTCTTAGGCTCTGGAGCTTGTCCTAAAGAATGGGGCCACCAAGAAGCGTCCCAAATGTGGTGGGCTCCACCGAAAAGCAGGATATCAGATTTGTCTGCATTGAGCTTGAGACAGTGATCGGACATCCAGGCTGCCATTTCAGTAAGGCAGTCATTAAGCTTAGCCCTTGTGCTCACATGGTCATTGCCAATGGCTATTGTTAATTGCGTATCATCCGCATATGAGCAAATATCAAAGCCCCATTTAGAGCCAATTTTTGCCAGTGGTGAAACATAAGCATTAAAAAGGGTGGGGCTAAGAGAAGCTCCCTGTGGGACACCACAGCTCAAAGTTTTTGGTTTAGAAGAATAAGCACCCAGTTGTACTGTTTGTTTCCTATTGCTGAGGAATGAATTGAGCCATTGGAGTGCTTTGGCGTGTATTCCTTTTCCATAGAGGTTGCGAATTAAAAGCTGATGGGAGACCGTGTTGAATGCTGCCGATAGGTCCAATAGGATCAGGGCTACAACCTTGCCCTGATCCAGAAGTGCTCTTATATTGTCAAACACGGCCAACAGGGTTGTCTCCGTGCTATTTGTGGCCCTGAAGCCTGTTTGAGATGGGTCCAGTAGGCCATTAGATTCCAGATAGACAGACAACTGTCTGTTGATCACTTTCTCCATTACTTTAGAGAGAAATGGAAGTAGAGATATTGGCCTATAATTTGCTGGATTTGTCACATCTACACCTGCTTTTTTAAGCAGGGGAGTGACTATTGCATGTTTCCAGGCCTCCGGGAATACTGCTGTCTCAAGTGATCTATTAAAGAGTTCCGTAACATAGGGGCAGAGAGTAGGAATAATTTGTGAAAAGATAAAATGTGGGCAGGGGTCGAGGGGAGAGCCAGACTTGATTTCACCCATAGTTTTGGCTACTTCCTCTTGAGAGAAAGGGACGAAACTGCCCAACTGTGCTGTGGTGTTAGGACAAGGATCCGTATTTACCCAGCTGTTAAAATCAGTTGGGTCATTTGTGTTAAAAGATGAATAAATAGAATTTATTTTATCTATAAAAAAATCACTGATCATTTCACAGCAGTCTGGGGAAGGAGGTAAAGTTTGTGACATGCATGCGGGTTTGCATAAGTCATGTATAATTTTATACAATTCTTTCGCTGAATTCTTGCTTTCTGGCATGACATGGCGTATCATGTACACGTCAGCAAAACAACCATGACTCCCACAGGTAGTGGCCCCTGTTGCCTCTGCAGGACAGACATGGACGTCTGTGACACACACACGCACAACATCAAAGTCCATGCACAAACAACATGGATGTGGAGACTGTCTCCCATTGTGCACATGGAATCAGAGACATCAGAAACACAACATGCACACAGACTGTGGAGGGCCATCACTATTGTGGCAATGGGTCACCCTGGAACGTACATACCTTCCCACATGGGACTCAGGGTGTATGTGACATGACATACACATACACAACCTGGAAATGTGACCATGCCACATGCTCTGAACTGAACAGTTGCACATCACAGTGGTCATGTGCACAACACACAAAGGATTCTGTCCCCATGAACACGTGCACAGCCTGGGAGTGGCAGCCCCCAAGTGCCACCAAAAAAACCACATGTTGACCACCATACACACACAGGTAATGCAGCCTTACATGCCTTAGGATACAGTGTGGACAGGCTGTGGTGTTGTAGGTGTGCCCCTGAGTCCCTGGCAAGTAAATGTTGCTGGCATACGTTCACCAGTGACAACCATGGTGACATATGCGAGTGACTTGTACAGGGACACGTCGTACAGCAATGGTCCGATCCGTGTGCACGCATTGGCCATTGCATATGATGTGAACGGATGCGTGTTGTCATCCAAAATAGGCGTTGTACAGCAATGGACCGATCGGTGCGCACGCATTGGCCATTGCATATGATGTGAACGGATGCGTGTTGTCATCCGAAATACGCGTTGTACAGCAATGGACCGATCGGTGTGCACGCATTGGACATTGCATATGATGTGAACGTATGCGTGTTGTTTTTCAAAATACGTGTTGTACAGCAATGGACCGATCGGTGCGCACGCATTGGCCATTGCATATGATGTGAACGGATGCGTGTTGTCATCCGAAATACGCGTTGTACAGCAATGGACCGATCGGTGCGCACGCATTGGCCATTGCATATGATGTGAATGTATGCGTGTTGTTTTTCGAAATACGCGTCGTACAGCAAAGGTCCGATCGGTGCGCACGCATTGGCCATTGCATATGATGTGAACGTAAGCGTGTTGTTTTTCGAAATACGCGTCGTACAGCAATGGTCCGATCGGTGCGCACGTATTGGCCATTGCATATGATGTGAACGTATGCAAGTTGTTTTTCGAAATACGCGTCGTACAGCAATGGTCCGATCGGTGCGCACGCATTGGCCATTGCATATGATGTGAACGTATGCAAGTTGTTTTTCGAAATACGCGTCGTACAGCAATGGTCCGATCGGTGCGCACGCATTGGCTATGGCCTGACATGGTAACGGATGCGTTTTCGAAGCTTTAACGAGTCGGATGCAGTGAATTCAGTTGGCCACCCACAACAATGTTGCAAATTCATGGGTGTCATGAAGTTGAACTTTTGAAGGATGCTGTGGGCGTGTATAAGTGGTGCAATTCCATGGATTGGCCAGATTCAGAAGATGCAAACGACTTGGACCTATCACTTTGAACACATGGGACAGTATCTGCCTCTGCAGCACACATATAATGCTGGCTGTTCCCCTGAGAGCTCACTTGCCTGCACTACTTGCTCCAGGACGACATCTGCCACCACCACTGCTGCTGTCTCTGCATCCTCTGGCTACTGCAATGGCACGTACTGTGGATAGAGCCCCAGCCTTCAGCACTGAGGAGAACCAGGCCCTGCTGGACAGCCTCCTTCCACAGTACAGCAAGCTGTATGGGAAACCAGGGGAGCAGGTGAGTGTGCTGTCCACTGCCTTACTAATTGTGCATGTTGTCTGACTAGCAAGACGTACAGTGTGTACACGAGTGGCTAGCATGCTCACTGAGTAGTTGTCAGCCCCCAAAGTGTGTAGTCACATGCACTGAACAGGTATAGCGCAGTAACAGTACATTCCAACAAGGTTTGACTTCCCAGGCAATGATACCATTTAGTAACTGCTGGCAAACTGTGCATAGCCATAGTTGCACTACCTGTGTAGATCATATGCCCCTGTGATTGAGACATTTATATCCAACTGTGTGATGCACAGAAATGTTGCATGTGTAGTAATGGCCTTTTCACTTTGTCATCCTCACAGGTTGATGCCCACCAGAAGCAGGAGATCTGACTGACCATCGTCCGGGCAGTACGATCTGTGGGGGTCTACAGGCACAGGATCCGCAACTGCCAGAAGAGGTGGCAGGACCTTCGTGGCTGGACCCGGAGGATCGCAAGGGTCCAGCTGAAACTGTCGCCTCCTCGCAGGAGGGGCGGACACCAGACCCTGACCCCCCACATGCTCCGGATCCTGGCGGTGGTCTTCCCTGACATGGATGGGCAGCTGAAGGCCAGACAGCAGCAAGGAGGGGGTAAGTGCTAGCCTCAACTGTGTACTATGACTGACATGCTCTATGCACTCCTTTAGCCTGGTTCCACTTCCACAGTACAACTGTCATGTCGTCCTGGACTCATGTCCCTCACTTGTGTCATGCCCCCTCCTCATCTGAGACACAGGTGTGGCTCTTACAGTCTGTGACTTAGGTCACTTGGGTACTGTGTACTTGCAGTTACCTGTGGTTCAAGTTGGGGACAGCATCAGTTACAGGAACTTTGTGGTGGGCTGCATGGGTGGTACAATTGCTCACAATGCCTGTGATCTGACATGTACTCTGGGTATGGCTTTAATATGTGTTCCAATTGCTGCTCTGACTCACCACATGTCTGGGGTATGTGCCACACACCCATGCTGCTGCAGAGACCAAGGTAGGAGCCTCAGAAGTATGTACATCATGTGTGTGACACATGCATAGCCACGTGCCTAGTGTTCAGGGTAATACCATGTTGCACATGGACCAGGACTGTAATGCCTACTCCGTACATGGAAGGCACTCGGTTCTCCCACTCCCATGTGTCAGCATACATATTGGGCATTGTGAAGAGTGCACTCAGGTGTATGCCTCTGTGTCACCGTGGTGTGGCCTTGCTATTTGGACTCCTGGAGTGTTTAACAATTTGGGGTGGCCAGCCATCTGAGTTGTGACTATGGGATCTGCACATAGGTTAATGCATAGGTCTCTGATCCCTTGACTGTGCACGATGTTGTATGAAACATTGAGGTGCAGGCAGCTTTGGTTCATTCTCATCAGACGGTGAAGTGCTCATGTGTATGGATTTGTGTTTGCAGTCACTCAAATGTCTCATTTGATTGACGAGGGATCATCTCAGTCCTCATGATGTGGGTGGCCAGGGGTGCACATGTGCACCTGTCAGCTACAGGGCTTACATTTCAAAAACTTCCATGATTGTGACACAGTGCAGACTGGTGTTGTGTGTATGCACTGCCCCTGTGACAGGAGACAGTTATGACTGACTTGCCAGACAGGCCTGTGCCATGACATTCCAATCACAATGGGTGATCCAGCAGTGGTGTGATATGTCCTGCATGCACACCATTGTTGCATTGTCTATCAGGACATGAGGACATCATTGTGTCTGGTGATGGAACCAAAACACGCATATCAACAGAGACTTTGCCCATCACTTTTCCTGACACATGTACTGAGTCAGTGGCAGGAGATGGCATGTGTTTGGAGTGACACATTTCCATATGTTCTATTGGATGTCCAACAACTGTGTATGTTGTGCATGTGTGCACATATGATTAGTCGCATACAACAGTCAGCAGACAGATGGGTGCATGGACAGGTAGGATATGTGTGGCATGACTGACTGTCAGGCAGACAATGGGCTTCTTCAAATCAGTGTCAGCACTAATTGCAATGTCTAGCAAATGATGGCAGGGCTTGCTCTGTGATGTGATGTACTTACTATGGTGTGTGTGGTCAGTACAGGTGACTAATGTTGCTCTGTTTATCCTGATTGTTTGCAGATACATCCACGGCCACAGGAGGAGACAGCTCCACGGACCAAGAGGAGTGGCAGAGCCAGACTGGGTCCACTGCAGGGGAGACCGAGGGACCCAGTGGCACGGAGTGTGAGGGGAGCCACACTGAAGAGACCTCAGCTACGACCACCTCGGCTGGGGAAAACAGCACTTCCAGTGAGGACTCCCTTGTGGAGGTGGGTGTCAACAGACCAGAGGCAACGTCAAGCAAGTCTGTCCCCGCCACCACCACCATCTCCACCCTCCCATCTGCTCCCATCCCACATGTCCGTGGAGGCTCCCGTGTAGGGGAGCGTGTCTCCTTCATGCCAGGCACCGCACCCCCTGCCTCTGTCCCCCCTGCTGCCCTGAGTGTGGAGTCTGTGGACTTGCTGAAACAGTTCCATGTAGGGCAGACATCAATGCTGATTGTCCTCCATGCACACACGGGTCTTTTGACACAACTGGTGTCATTCATGGAGGGCATGTCATCTGGCATGTCTGCCCTACATCAGACCAATCAGTCCATGGCCTCCTCACTGACGGCAGCAGTGTCCCTCCTGCAACAGTCCCTCACCCCTCCTACCTCTGCCCCATCCACAATCCCCAGCACCCTACCTGTCCCAAGCACACACACACACACACCGGCACCGGCACGCACCAGCACAGACACAAGCAGCACACAGACACACAAGCCAAAATCCAGACGCACACGCATGCACAGTCAGGGGACTGATACCTCACTCACAGGGGATGGGGCCCAGACACACGCATCCACGAGCACTCTGCAGTCCTCAGATACCTCTCCCTCCAAAACCCCTTCCCTTGCCTCACCTGCAACCCCCCCCCTCCCAGAAGCTCTTCCTCTGTGACCTTGGCCTCTTCCCCACAGATACATCTGACACGAAGTCCAGGCGGAAGAGGCGACCACCACACACAGAGGGTAGTGCCCCTCACACCCGGACACCCTCCCCCAGGCACAGGCAGACTGAGGACCCCATTCGAAAGTCCCCCGGACCAGGAAGGGCAAGACCCCACCACCACCACCACGAAGCTCCACCACACAGTCTCTCTCCTCCATCCCCCAGGCCACCACTCCACAGGTTCCACCGCCACACCCTGCCCCAGGTTCCCCACACACTGATACCGCATCCCCAAAATGCTTAGGCCCTCATCCCCTACCACTTGCTCTTCCACCCCCAATCCAGACGCTCTGCCTGTTTGTGCCACTGGTGTGGAGACCGGGTCCCCCCCCTCTGTCCTGCCCACCTCATCTGCCCCCCCTTCCACTCCCTTGGGGTCATGCACTGCAGTGGAGTCCCCAACCACCACGTCTGACTCGGGCACTGCAGTGGGGACCCAGTCCACTCCATCTGATCGGCCCACTGCAATGGTTGCAGCACCCACACCATCTGACTTGTGCCCTACAGTGGTGCCAGCCCCCACTGAGTCAGACACCTCCACTGCAGTTGCGGGTGACACTCCTGCACCCACCACCCCTTCACTGCCTCCTTCTGGCATCCCATGATCCTGTCCCTGCGGTGCCTGGCCTGCCCCTTGTATGCCCCTCCGAGGGGGATGTCCTCTGTCCGTACCAGTGCAGGCAAGCAATGGGTGACAAGTTGTCACATATCACCCTGTTGGGACTGTGTATTTGGACTGGCCATTGGCCTTAGTTTCTTTTGGACTTCAAATTTTAGTTTAACATTTGCTGAATTTAGCCTCTTTTTGTTTACTTGTGTTTTTTCTTTGGATGTACATGATGTAGATGAGTATCATCATGCATTTGCAGTTGTAATAGTGTTCAGATCAGGAAAATGAAGTGTTGCTGTGATGGACTCCATGTGGTCCATAGCATATGTGTCCTAATGTAGTCTGGATCTATAGCATCCTTTGCTGCAGTCTGAGGGTGTAATGTTCAGCATTTGACACAGGGATGTACGTTTTGCATTTGTAAATTAACATCTTTGGCTTACACTGATGCACATCTGGTGGGATTACCACTGTTCAATGTTTCTATTTCCCTGACTGTGTGCCCATCTCCACTGGACATGCAGTTTAGCACATCAATGTTGAAGGACTCATCTGTGTATACAGTGCAACTTGCTTGACACGTGTTTTGGGTGTAAGCAGATGACTGACGTGACACTCCCGTACCCAGGCTGATGTGAGCAGAGCCTTCAGTGTGTTGTAGTTGTTGACTCACTGACCGAGTGTTCTGCTGACATGTTTGAGTCATGCACAGACGAGGTTTGGCACAGTGGACCTTCCACAGGAGTGGAGTGACCTCATGGCAGTGTGTAATCCCGTGACATTGCCTGGGCCCGTGTTGTGTGTTGTGTGAGCATGTCTGTGTGTGTTCCCTTCCCTTTTCCTACACAGGCTGTGTCCCTAGGGATGTTCCTGTTTGTGATGCTTGCTGAGTTGTCCTGTGTTCATCCAGCATCTTGAACCTGGTTTCTCCGGGATGTGGGTGCATGGCAAACTAATGTTCATCAGGTTGTCATCCCTAGTTGTCTTTGTTGTCAGGGTTGGGGATGTGGGCAAACGCAGATGGGACACAGTTAGGATTCCCCTTGGCACTTGTTGGTTACACAAGTCATGTAATTTACAGTTTGTGGTAGCTTTCAGTGATTGTGACACGTTGTGTGTGTGACTGCTGCCACTCCTCAGGGTCAGAGCTGCAATGTTGGAAGTTGTCTATGTATGTTCTTTGTGGTTCACCTTGGCTTCTTCATTGGTGTGTGACTGTGGCCGGGATCCCATTGATTGGGGTGGATTTCACGTCATGCCCATGTACGGCGTACTGTGCAGTGTGTCAGACATTCACGAGTCTTGTTGACTGGCCATGTGTGATGGGTTTCGCACCTTAGTTCCCACCACCACCCCTGGGATTGTCATGGGTGCATGTGCAATGTCACCAGTCCATGTGAGCTTCACTGCTGCACATTGGTGGAGATCAAGGTGTGTGGTGTTGAGTGTGTGCAAATGTGAGTTGTTGCACGGCTAGACCCCTACCTCCATATTGGCCTTGGCTGACAGGCCGTGCTGATTGATTTGTGCTTGTGTAGGTGTGATGGTAGTTAGTTGCTCAGGACACATGGCTGTGGTTCACAGTCTGAACAACATCTACCTTTGTCATCACAGTGGGATTATCATGCAGGCTAGTGTCACCACAATGTGGGGTCCCTGGGGGTAGTGCTGTGGTGGGTCTGTCTCTTGCTGTGTTAGTTGCTGTTCCTACAAGCTTGTGTGACATGTGTAATTTGGGCTCCCTCTCATCTAACAATGCCTGATTGCCCACATAGGGAATCCGATCCATGAGTTACTTTTGTGTGGCACTGTATACACATCTGTGTGATTGGGATTCAGGCCTCCTCATGTGTTGTGTGGTTGCCTGGGGACACTGGCACACCCCCCCATCACCTGTTGTGTTTGATATGCAGTGTGAGGCTGCCTGTTTGTGTTTGTGCATCTGCACCACTGCATTGGCATATCTTTAGTGTGCCATTGGCTGTATGTTGTTTGGTGGATTTCCCCTGCTGTCCCTGGGACTCCTAGGTCATCAGTCAGCACAATAATCATGGTTTGTATGTCCCACTGCTGCCATGGTATGGTTTTTGTTCACCTCACATCTACAGTCTCCACAGGATATCTACATTTGTGTGTCCATTGTTGCAGATATGTGGGTCTGCATTATGATGGTCACTTCTGTCATTGTGTAATTGATACATGTTGACAATATCAGCCCCCATGGGTGATGTTTGTCTGCACATGGCCAAAGGTATGTCTTATTTGCACTGCACTGTTTGCCTCACCCAATATATGTTGCTATGGGACACAAGCACTACTTTGCCACTGATGTGTTTGTTGTTGTGTGACCAGGAATCATCCATGCTGTTTGGCAGTTGCAGCTTTTTCCATGACAACACTTACCTTTTGGTCACTGTGATGATGGGGCTTTAGACCCCATTGCCACAATGTTCAAAATGTGCTTCAGCTATGGATCCCACACTTACATTTTGGTCACTGTGATGATGGGGGTTTAGTCCCCATTGCCACAATGTTCAAAATTTGCTTCAACTATGGACCCCACACTTACCTTTTGGTCACTGTGATGATGGGGGTTTAGACCCCATTGACACAATGTTCAATTGGGCTTCAGCTATGGACCCCACACTTACATTTTGGTCACTGTGATGATGGGGGTTTAGACCCCATTGCCACAATGTTCAAAATGTGCTTCAGCTATGGACCCCACACTTACATTTTGGTCACTGTGATGATGGGGGTTTAGACCCCATTGCCACAATGTTCAAAATGTGCTTCAGCTATGGACCCCACACTTACCTTCTGGTCACTGTGATGATGGGGGTTTAGACCCCATTGCCACAATGTTCAAAATGTGCTTCAGCTATGGACCCCACACTTACCTTCTGGTCACTGTGTTGATGGGGGTTTAGACCCCATTGCCACAGTGGTCATGGTCTGCTTGCATTGTGGAGGCCACACACATTTATGTGTGACACATGTGATAGGGGGTCACATTGTATGTTCAATGTCATGTTCAGTGTTGTAGGCATTTGACACAGGCTACACACGCTTGTCATGATGTTGGGGTGATGTCTTTTTCTGACATTCCTTATGTTGGAGTATGCTGGTTGTGTCATGCATTACCCGTCCTATGAGTGGGGATGGTAGTAGTGACAGGCATCCAGGCCCACATGAGATGGGGTGGTGGTAGTGGTAGGCATCCATCCCCCTATGAGTGGGGATGGTAGTAGTGACAGGCATCCAGGCCCACATGAGTAGGGGTGGTGGTAGTGGTAGGCGTCCATCCCCCTATGAGTGGGGATGGTAGTAGTGGTAGGCATCCATCCCCCTATGAGTGGGGATGGTAGTAGTGACAGGCATCCAGGCCCCCCTGAGTAGGGGTGGTGGTAGTGGTAGGCATCCAGGCCCCCATGAGTAGGGGTGGTGGTAGTGTTAGGCATCCAGGCCCCCCTGAGTAGGGGTGGTGGTAGTGGTAGGCATCCAGGCCCCCTGAGTAGGGGTGGTGGTAGTGTTAGGCATCCAGGCCCCCATGAGTAGGGGTGGTGATAGTGGTAGGCATCCATCCCCCTATGAGTGGGGATGGTAGTAGTGATAGGCATCCAGGCACCCATGAGTAGGGGTGGTGGTAGTGGTAGGAATCCATGCCCCCCTGAGTAGGGGTGGTGGTAGTGGTAGGCATCCAGGCCCCCATGAGTAGGGGTGGTGGTAGTGGTAGGCATCCATCCCCCTATGAGTGGGGAAGGTAGTAGTGACAGGCATCCAGGCCCCCCTGAGTAGGGGTGGTGGTAGTGGTAGGCATCCAGGCCCCCATGAGTAGGGGTGGTGGTAGTTGTAGGCATCCAGGCCCCCTGAGTAGGGGTGGTGGTAGTGGTAGGCATCCAGGCCCCCTGAGTAGGGGTGGTGGTAGTGGTAGGCATCCAGGCCCCCATGAGTAGGTGTGGTGGTAGTGTTAGGCATCCATCCCCCTATGAGTGGGGATGGTAGTAGTGACAGGCATCCAGGCCCACATGAGTAGGGGTGGTGGTAGTGGTATGCATCCATCCCCCTATGAGTAGGGATGGTTGTAGTGACAGGCATCCAGGCCCCCTGAGTAGGGGTGGTGGTAGTGGTAGGCATCCATCCCCCTATGAGTGGGGATGGTAGTAGTGACAGGCATCCAGGCCCCCCTGAGTAGGGGTGGTGGTAGTGGTAGCCATCAGGCCCCTATGGGTGTGTATGGCATTGGTGATAGCCATCCCGCCCCTATGGTTCTGCTGTTGCTAGTGTACGTCATTTCTGCATCCCTATGTGTGTGTGACATATGTCGGGTACGTGTCGTTTGTTTGTGTAGTGGGTGTTTGACTTACCGTCTGCGCCGTACGCGTCTGTACCGGTTCCGGTAATAGATGTAGAGTATTGGTAGGACCTGCGCGATGGGATTCATGGTTGGGTCGTCTCGTTCGGGTTTCTCGTGGCTTCGACTCGTACTCGTCGCTGGCTTGTTCGTCTCGTAGCCGTGGAACGTCTTGTGGCGCGAATCGGAGCTTATGTGCAGCTCTCCCGGATGCTCTGATGTGCCGGACGTAGCGACGGGTTCAGCGCGTACGGAAGGCTCATCATACTAGTCCGGCCGGAAGGTGCTGTATATTTGCTTCCGTGCGACTCGATTCGGCGTTTACGGATCCGGCTCGGGCGGGGAACAGGAGCTGGAATGGGTACGTATGGCTGGGTCGGGATCTGAGCAGTTATGCGCATCGTACTTGCTCGTTCGGACGACTGTTCGAATCGGTCGGGAAACACGCGTTCGGCTTGGTTTTTTTCCGGACGAATAGTGTTATGTGCGCTTCCGGCCGAGATCGGAATCGGCCCCTAAGTCTTCATCCTAAGAATCGATCCCTTCCTTCTACCCTCTTACAGCTCTCTCCTTCTCTCTCTCTGCCCTCTGCTCCCTGCTCTCTGCTAACTCATCCCTCGGGGCACTGTCCCTAATACAAAATGGACACTTAATGACCACGCCTCCTGCAACACCTCCTCTGGCCAGGCACCTCTCGTAGGTAACTTTCCACAAAACTTGTACTCGTTCCAGCAACGGTTGGTGTGTCCTTGGGTCTCAGGCTTCTTCAGCACAACTTCTAATTATTGGCATTCCTGAAGACTTTGTAACCGGTTTCTTCTATACCTAACTCCTAAAACAAAAGCGTTATTCTAACTAACGAGGACGGTGTCCTTGCACCTGCAACAGAAGCATGAGAACAAAACAACCTTGCACGCACATGAATTTCGCTGACTGTCTCCAAATGAGAGCCTCACCAGGGGAAAATACATTTCAGGCCTACATAAACCAGCTAACATAAGGAAACAAATAGGCCTTTCTTAACGCAAAGGAGCAGATACTCCATCTAGGCCTTTAACATCAACTTAAACACATTTAAAATGTTACATCTGTAAGCACTACATTTCATCACATTTAGACACAATTAATCACCTATGCGTGTGCAACTTCAACATGATGCACGTTTAAATCTACTGCATTACATTACATATAACTACTTCATTATGCATTTGCAATGAACATTGAAAGTTACATAATTCTCTCTAACTGCCACTTTACGGTTCTTGAATGGCACACTCATCTTAACATTTTCATTTACCACTGATCTTTACAACACGATTTCTAACTAAGGTTAACGCACACATAAGAATATATGCGGGTACGGACTATTCATGAATATGATGTACCCCTACAATTTTCAGAATATCACTGCGCTCTATCACATGTATGGCAGGTAATAAATTGTTGCGGTTTAAAGGTTCATGCAATGTTTGTACTATTGAAAAACAAACAAAAAATTCCTCCAGGTGCTGGATTAAAATTAAAAATTCCGACAGATTTTAAGTCAAGCAGTCATAAGCCAGATAAACTATTAAAATAAATGTGCATGTTGTTTGCAGGGGTTTGACAACTGGGATTCCTTTCCCTCCCATCAGGTTTTAAAGCAGTTGGCATTGCACATCTTATTAGGCAAGGAAAGGGAGTATTTGGAAAATAAACCCTCAGCGAACCGCACCATAACTACTTTAAGTGTATTTGACAAGTTTCTGGATTTGAACAATATAGCTTATCATCGACTGATGGCTGATATACTAAACGTAAGGATAGGCCTTAACAGTTTATTTCTATTTGCTGGCATTGCTTCAGGTTTAAAATTAAATACAAGGAAATATTATGAGCTCTAAATATTAAATGTCCGATTGTTAATGTATTGTCTTTTGTATTTCAGCTTCATGTGTGTTTAAAACATTTACAGGATTTTGGGTCGACCAGCCACATTGACTTTCGTCATGTAAATTTGGCAATTGGACTTAATGTTAATACCTTTTACTTGTAAAAAAAGTGTCATATGATGTGTTATAAACTGTATTTTGCATTTATGGGTGAATCCTAAGATGACTCTGGTTTACAGCCAAATAACCTAAATAAACACGGGGCAGATTTACAAGCCCCCTGCGCCACCAGTACGTCACTTTTCGTGACGTACTGGTGGCGCAGGGGGCTGCTCCATATTTACAAGGAGAGGAAAAGCCACCCTGCGTGACTTTTCCTCTCCTTGTAAATATGGCCCCTTCACACGCAGCACTTTGCGGTGAAGGGGCGTTCCATGGGTGTTGCTGTGGGTGTTCCCTTGCAACACTCATGGAACGAGACACATCTCCAGAATTACGAGAAATCGTAACTCTGGAGATGCGTCTGAAAGCTACGCCACCCTAGAGGTGGCGTAGCGAGCGCACCGAGGAGAAATGTTTTCATTTCTCCTCGTTTTTCTCTTTCAATGCGTGCTGCATTCTGCAGCACGCATTGAAAGAGGAAAATGGTTGTAGTGATTGTTTTTGTGCAGGAAGGTTCCCCTTCCTGCACAAAAACAATCTCCCACGACGCAGGCATCCTTGCACCATGGTGCAAGGGTGCCTGCGCCGGCGCATGGCTGCAGTTTGTGCGCCAGCGCAGGGGAAGCACAAGGATGCGACATATTCTTGTAAATATGTCGCATCCCTGTGCTTTCCAAACTAACGCAGCGCGGCGCAGCAAAGCAACTTGCTGCCCCGCGCTGCGTTAGTTTAACGTAAATCTGCCCCCACATATTTAAACTGGAAACTTTGAGTACTTTGACCTTTCAGCAACTATATAATGTTGATTTCTCTCATAAGCATTGCTGAAAGAGCATACCATAATATAACTAAAAAAAGAGATTTCAAATTGCCACAAGTGATTTTGTAAATGCCTTTGTTTGTAGACTGGAAGGACAGACCTGGACCATAATCTGTGGGCCCCCTGAGATATTTCACAGCAACCTCCCCTGGTTAAGATTGATTACAACAGCTAAACATTTAAAATGTCACTCTGACTTCCTCAGCCAGCCAGAAGAGCTGCATTTTATCTCTGGAGATATGGGGCCTCATTTATGAGACTCCTTGCGCCTCCGGAACGTCACTTTTTGTGACGTTCCGTGGCGCAGAAGCCTGCGTGATATTTATCAGGCAGCACTAAGCCACTTTTTTTGGCCTAATGCTGCCTGATAAATATCAGTCCCTTTAACGCAGTGTTCTGCATTTAAGGGGCGTGCAATGGGTGTTGCTGGGGGTGTTCCCAGCAACATCCATGGCCTTTTGACACTGCCCCAGATTTACGAGAAATCGTAAATCTGAGGCAGCGCCAAAAGCTTACGCCTCCCCGGGGGAGGCGTAAGGGAGGCACAACGAGGAGAAATATCTTTATTTCTCCTGGTTTTTTTCCTTTTTCTATGCGTGCTGCATTCTGCAGCACGCATAGAAAGAGGAAGAAGCCTCTTGTGATTATTTTTGTACAGAAAGGTTTCCCTTTCTGTACAAAAATAATCATCCCCGCAACGCAGGCACCCTTGCACCATGGTGCAAAGGTGCCTGCGTTGGCGCACGGCAGCCCTTTGTGCGCTGGCGCAGGGGAAAAGGACAGGAATGCGCCGTATCTTATAGATATGGTGCCTTCCTGCCCTTTTCTTTTGCCGTAGGGAAGCACAGCAGGAAGGCCTGCTGCGCTGCCCTACGGCAAAACCTCATAAATGAGGCCCCCGGTCTCTTACCTTCAGGTTGCAGATGTTGCTAGGGGTAGCTACACGTATATGTGATGGTTATTTCCAATGTTCCCTTTATTTTTCTGAATTTTCATTATGAAATAATCTGATACTTTAACTTTAAACATGGTGCTAACAATAGAATGCTCCCTCTGAAGAAATGTATATCTAGAGATTATCTTACGGCTTCAGTAGCCGTAAAACCCATTGATAAATGATTCTAGGGTACCTGTCATTCTTTAGCTCTATATAAAGAGGGACAGATTTACTAACATTTTAGGCAATGCAGCTGTATCTCAATAAAACACAAACATAACTCCCTTTCAGGAGGTTAATCATAGAGGGGCAGATTTACAAGCCCTTTGCGTGACTTTTGCGCTGCAGTTGCGTCACTTTTGTGATGCAGCCGCGGCATAAATGTTGCGGCCCATTTACAACGTGACGCATCTAGGGAGATGCGTCACGTTGTAAAGCCCTGCGTCACATTATACCTGCGTCAGGTATAATGTATGCAGGGTGGGCGTTCCCACGCAGGAAGGCCTCATAAAGTGACTCAGTGAAATCTACAAGATTTCACTGCGTCACTTCTAGGACGCCATCATGCGTCAAAGCCTTACGCCTGCTTGAAGCAGGCGTAAGGAGTGATGCAGTGTATTGGGAATAGGCCTCAAAAAGCATTGCTGGAGTTGTGTCATGCTTGCGACACGACTCCAGCAATGCGTGACTTTTGCCCCAACAGATGCGTCAGAATTTCTGACGCATCTGTCAATCCTTGCGCCATGGTGCACCGTATTGTAAATACGGCGCATCCATGGTGGCGCAAGGGTTTCTCAGTGTGGCGCAGGGAAAGTGACGCATCTCTACAGATGCGTCACTTTCTTGTAAATCTGCCCCAGAGTGTTTTTTAAAAAGTCCTTATACTCTGATTAAAAAAGTAATTTCATTCATTTAAAATCCTAGAGTATTATTTTTTTCAAATTCATTCATCAATGGAGAGATTTAAACTCGCTCTTTCTCCATGCACTGTGTATACTCTTTCACATTACATCACTTATAGCATTCCTAACAACATTCATTACATGTATAAAAAATTATTTATAAAACACTGTGGGGCATATTCTCAAGGAGCTATCACCGAGTTCTCGGCACTTTATCACAGCCAAATCCGTGATAAACTTATCTCCCCATTCCCAAGCTGGTGCTAACAGCCCATAACACCAGTTTACCTGTGATAGCAGTCGCAAAAACATCGCCACAGATGACCCCGGCAACTAACGCTAATGATATACAGAGTAGGCGTTCCCGTGCAAAAAGCCGCGACAACACCACTCCACAACATTCTCAACGACCAGCCAGATCGGCGATAAGATCACAAAACATGCGCTAAGGCGCGTTAGCAGCAGGAAACTAACACCTGCTCCGACCTGGTGTAAAGTCGTATGACAACTGGCACCAGACAAGGGAGCACAGCCCATAGCCACACATGAAGAACAACAGATGCCCTGGAGCTACCGATCATGCAGCCCGGAGCCCCAATAGGTCCACAACACCCACCGCCACCACCCCCAGGACCCCCTCCACCCCCTCGGGGCCCTACCCCGGGCACCCCCCACACCCCCCCTTCGGACAAAGATATTGCACCTCAACTCCACGAAATCATGAACCAAACAAATCGCCTGAAGTCGCACAATCACAACACCCAACATACGTGTGGCCAGAAAAAGGGAAATCATACATCCATATCATAATATCCAAACAATACGTTTATTACAGAAGAAACCAAAAAAATCAAATCTGAAGAGGCATGGCGGGTCGTCTCAGGACATTCTGTAAGTCACAGCCTGCAAAACAGAAATCTGGATCAGAAGGTGTGCCATGTGCCCATCAAAGTACAGAGAGAGAGAGAGCGTAAGAGAGAAAGAGAGAGGGCGAGAGAGAGAGCAAAAGAGAGGGAGAAAGAAAGAGAGGGAGAGAGAAAGAGAGAAGGAGAGAGGGAGAGAGAGGGAGAGAGGGAGAGAGAAAGAGAGAGGGAGAGAGAGAGAAAAAGAGAGAAAAAGAGAGAAAAAGAGGGTGAGAGAGTGCCGACACTGCGGTCCTAGGCCTCACTGCTCACCTGCTGACACTGGTGTGTCTCCAACTACGTGCCGGTATTCACAGCAGTCCCCCAGGTCCTTCATCTGAAACAGTTTCCAGAGACATGAATGGCAGAGTCCATACAGTTGCACACGCCATCATAGCTTGCCCGCCCCTGCGCACACAGGCTGCTGCACCCCAGCCCCTCCCGCTGCCCAGCGGTTATTGCCTGCCCCTGCGCAACCAGGCCTCACTGCTCACCTTCCGCCACCGGCGTGTCTCCAAGATGGCCCACCACGTTCCGGAGGGATCTCCAAGCCCGGTGCCCGCGACCATGGCACCCTCCACATCATGCAGCCCCGCACCACGGGCCACCAGGTCACATACATGATTCTGGGTCTTGATTTCGCAATGGCAGAGACCACATCAGTGCACACGGCATCATCGCAGGCTGCACACCCGCACAGCGCTTGAGGTGCCACTAACTCTGTGAACCGCGAGGCAATGCCACGTGGCGGGAGGCCCGCCCTGCCCGCTGGCTCAGGCCTACACTACGATCCAGCAGGGCTCACTCTAATCCTTGCCAGTCCGGACCGCCAGGACGGCGCATCATCGCAGGCTGCATACCCGCTCAGCACTTCAGGTGCCCCTATCTCACTGCACCGCAAGACACCGTCCCGTGGTGGTGTGCCTGTGCCTGCCGCAGTGTATCCGGTGCCACCAATTCTGTGCACCACTAGCCATGGACCCTTAATGATTGAGTCCCGTGGTGCAGATGCCATCATGTCACCCCTGGCACTGGGCAATGTGAGGTGGCAGGGCCCTAGGCCCTCATGCATACATGAGAACGACACGGAGACACCCAGTCAGAGAGAGTGGAAATGGCGTCCAGCACGTGCGCCAGGCCCTTTTCATTGGCAGGGTCACATGTCCTGTGACGCCTGTGCTGGATGGGTGTGGTGTGGGTGTACAGCAGCCGTGAGGGAGTGGCTATGGCATGCTGACAACTAGACCTGTGAGCTGCAGATCCCAACAGTGAAGACCTGGGACATGCAGCGGTCTCGTCCCAGCCTGTGTGCGTAATTGGAATGGGCTGTCCTGGCATATGCCAGTCCAGCGTAAGGGTGTGAACAATGACCCGGGGGGCTCTGGGCGTGGTTCCGTCCTGGGATGGACAAGGACTACTGGATGTGCCTCTGTTGTAGTGTCGGCGCCACCCGGACCGCAATCGGCAATGTGTCACCCTGTGACAAAAGTGCCACAACATGGGCAACATGGACGTAAGGGGGAATCACTGACCCTACATTCATCCATACTTCCACACTTGAAAGATCATAGACATGACACATCTGTGTGAATAAGAATGTTTATTGCACATTCAAGGGAGTGTTGCAGCTGGAGCAGTACAGGGCCATGCCAACCCCACTTCACATTGTCGGCCTGTGGAGGGCCAGCCAGAGTCCTTCAGGGAATGACAGGTACATCAGGAGAGGAGGACTTCAGTCCGCAGTCTGATAGCTGTGTCATTGGTGACCAAACAGAATATGGCAGTCCATGTCGAGGTCCAACGTGAGTGTCGCAGAGTGCATCGGGGGACAGTGGAAGGTGATGATGCAGAGGGCAGAACCAAGCAGAAACAGGCCACATGGCGGAGATGAATGCTACTGCGTCCTCCTGACCACGATGGCAGAATCATCCGCATCTTCATCCTCTGCTGTTGCATGTGCCTCACATGTGGCTGGTGGTGTTCTGTCTCCAGCACTGTGTGGCACTGACACATCAGGGGCTGGAGATGTGGATGGGGTCGTAGCAGCAGCATGCATCAGCGCCAGGCCTTGTGGCAGCAATGCCATGAGGAGGGTCTTCAGGGCTTTGAGGGACCCAGCTACCTCTCCCTGGTGTGCAGCCGTGGCAGCTGCTCTTTCCGCCTGTGTCCGCTCCATGTTCTCCATGATCCTCCGCATGTGTCCCAACTCCCTGGCAAGATCGCTGGAGGCACTCTGACTAGACAGTCATTCTTGTCGCAGAGTCAGGACTCTAGCGATGTCAGCCATGGTCCGTTTGAGGGCATGGAGCGGACTGTGGGTGTCCGTTAGGGACTGTGAGTGGTCCCTGATGGGACTTAGACACCCACGTATGGTGTCTAGTTTGGCTGCCATGCGGTCGAACCCACCTGCACCTGTTCAGCCAGCTTCTCCTGGCACCCCAACACACGGCGTTGGAAGGCCATGTGTTCGTCGTGGGAGTCCTGGGAGGCAGCCGTGGTGGTGGGTGCTGCCTGCTGTGTGTGCTTTGCAGGGGGTGGGTTCTCCTCATGGCAGCTGGGCTGCCCTGATCCTGGAAGTGGGCTGCGGAGGCTCTCCACGAGCTGTTGGAGGGCGTTGAAGGTGTGGTGGTTCTCTTCGTCATCAGAGAAGAGAGGTTCGGACTGCTCTGCAGGAGGTGTTGGATTTCCCCCTGCAATGTGAAGGGGAGATGCAGTTTAACATCGTGTTCACATGTATGTTGACGCTTTGTACATGTTTACATTCAGACTGCATGACAGTGTACATTGTGACTGTTTGGGGGGAGCTGCATATTTGATGCGGGACAGTGGACATTCCGACTACATCACGGATGTGTGTTGTACTTGTACATTGTCAACTCACATTTCCCTGCAGTGCCAAATGTGATTGGCTAGTTTCTACGCACATGCGGCACCAGTTGTGTCCTCTGTTCTGTTGTGGACGTGTTGCGGTTTGTACCACATCGTTGTCAATGTTGATGTGCTCTGCATGTAATGTGTGTGTGCCACATTTTGGGGGAGTCGCCCCTGCAGCTCTGATTTAGCTGCCCTTATCCCTTTCATGTGGTGTGCCTCTGGGTTCTGTGCTTATGCAGTGCTGAGATGTTGCATATCTGTGTGCATTGGTCTCTTGGTGGGAGTTGTGGGTCTGGGGCATGGTTTTCCGCAGATGTGCTATGCTTAATTGTGCATGTGTGCCATTGTGCCCATCTCCCCCTGTCCCCCAGTCCCTGGTGGTTACTCACCCTGTTGCTGTTGTGTCCGGTCATGTTGAGCAGTGTCCGGTCCCCCAACTCCTGCCACGGTCTCCCCACTGATGACTGTGGACACCATTTCCTCCATCTCGTCCAGCTCCTCCTGTGGCGCTGGACTCACACTTCCAGTCTGCATTGCTGCCTTCCGGTTGTTTGCCAATCAAACACTCACCCCAGTCAACTGATCTGGGTTTAATCCATCATCATTCTTTAGCTCACTCCACCACCCCAGTTCAGACATGGCCATATGCAAATCAGTCTGACCCTGTGCCTCATGGGAACAGCCCAGCCCGAACTGCCAAGCCATGTCTTCCCTGGACCGGAAACAAGCATCCTAGGACCGGTTTCTGGCATTCCAGCCGTCATCAGCCAGGCTTGCTTGAATCCAGTGGCAAAGTGAGCAAGGGACCCACGTCTGGGCATACCCCCGCCAACTAAGGGCGAACAAAGCGATACAAAAGGGGATGATGGACGGAACGTTTGAGCCAATCAAACACTCACCCCCAGTCAACTGATCTGGGTTTAATCCATCATCATTCTTTAGCTCACTCCACCACCCCAGTTCAGACATGGCCATATGTAAATCAGTCTGACCCTGTGCCTCATGGGAACAGTCCAGCCCGAACTGCCAAGCCATGTCTTCCCTGGACCGGAAACAAGCAGGCGACCATGAGTTTATTATTAAAAGTGTAATTTTTAGGTTTCGCCTGCACAGCGCTGGCTAAAATCTATTGTATTTAATATAAATGGGGCATCATTGTAAATGCAGTGCATGATAACACTTACTTCAGTGACAGTCTTTAGCTTTTCACCCTTGTTGGTGTAGCCGGTGCTGTGTATCTCTAGACACGTGTTTCAAGATAGTTGTCTTTCTTCAGTTGAGAGCAACACATTCTTTCATGATAAAGTTCATGGTCCAAGGGCACAGTAGTTTGATTACTAAAGGAAGTGGATTTTGACTTTCAGGAATTAAAAATAGCAATTTGACTGTAGGTGCCCAAGCAAGTGCCCTTCAACTTTGGACATGGAAGTGCATTTGGTAATTATTAGGGCCCAAAGAACTATCTGTTTAAGAATGCCTCTGGAGTGACATACTGATTATGGAGAGTTCTACTTCCCCAGCACTCTGTTGCATCAGTACTAAATTTGAAGTGGTAAGAAAAATGTGTGTATGGTGCATGACATTCTGAATTTGGATTCTACAGTCTCACACCTCTGGTGCATCCGCTCAGAACAGGTACCGCTAAGGACAATGAGTGTTTGGTGCATGAGCATTCTGAATACTCTGGTACATCAGCACAAAGCAGCTATTACACATCCACATGTGTGTCAAAGGGAATTTTAGATTCAAAAAGTAAAGTAAGTAAAATAGGCACAGCGTCAATGAGTTATAATGGAGGTAGTTGATATGTGGACTGTTAATGTATTAAGATGTAATGCATTTTAAAAGAGCTGCATATTCAATTCTTTCCTAAATTGGAGCAGTATTGGGGTGGTCCTGATGGATATGGGAATGTTGTCCCAGATCCTGTTTGCATAGATGTAAAAGGCATGCTGCCTTGTTTGTTTTCTTTTTTTTACACTTCTAAGTCTTCAGCCTGATGGTGTCTTCGCTACAGTTGTGCCGAGAACTACCAGACATGGTGAGGGTGTCTGCAAAATAAGTTTGAATGCTGGTCGTGGTGGCTTGATAATGCTTGAGAGTTAGAGGAACTAGTGCTCATGTAAAGTGCTCTGATAACCAATGTCTCGGGCCTAGTTCACGCTATATAAAACTCAACAAAAAAAAAGATGAGTGTGTAGCCAAGAAACATTTAAATAAAACTGGAACTGTATGCACTCTCATGTAATGGATGCATGTGCATGACTTGGGCACCTTGACCCATTGATGGATTCATGAAGAGTTTGCACACTAGAGAATAAACAAAGTGAGGAAAGAGCTCAAGTTGATGGAATTATGCTGTGGTAGTGCTTATCTAACTAATCAGTCATGGTGTGTTGTTGATGTTCTGTTTAGGAGGAGGATACGCCCAGGTTTCATACAGAACCATTAAGGGTGACTACTGCATATTGACATAACAAGTGGACATGCTCCTGGATGTTTTTCATTCCTGATTAATCCACACAAAAATCTATAAAGAGATTAACATATATGCTCAAACTATGGAAAGTGTCCTGTTTCTTACTAATTCTTCAGATATTTGTAAAATGTTAGGCCATGGTAGAAATTAATACTGATGAATTTAAAACAGATCAGGTGGCATGAGTCCAAAATTTCACAAAAGGAATATCAAGTGGTCACTATATCATGAATCAGAATATCAAGATTCAAAATATCAACATGCATGAATGTATAGATTTTTTTATACCTAACTACACATATACAAATTTTGACCATATATTTATCTTCAAGGTCCAAAAATGTGGAGTTAAGAGAGTAAATCTACACCTCCCTCTGTGCACCTACTGACACAATATTTTAGTTTTCAATATTTTGGTCATGATATTGTGGCCACTCAATAGTCATTTCACAATATTCTAGACTACAATGGATCATGCACTATCACTTCATTAAGAAATTTAGGAGACCTCACAGAAATCTGAGACTATTGTTGACTAACATGAGTAATTATAAAATTCTCAGTGAATTCCAAGACACTCACAAAGTATTTCCATCTGCATAAATGGATGAATGAAATGTATTTGCTAACTTTGGTTTTTTTCCCCCAAAAGGAAGATAAGTATCCCATCGAGAAGCCCTTTTTCCCATGAACCTAATTATTTTGAGTGTGTATCATCCACATTCCCGTTGCTGATAAACAATCTTATCACTGTGTTTACCCTGACCATTTGGATGGGTGGACATTGGACGGACGGCATTTTGACCTCTAAGTAGATAGGCCTGCTAAACAAGACCAAACCTTATGCCATTCTCTAAACAGGAAATCCAACCAGCAATTAAACTGGCATATTTGACCTTGTTGTATGTCAGCTGTAATGTATCAAGCCAAATTTTATATGACAGCTTGTGTCAGGTAATCCCAGGATTGTGGGCACCTATTATCTACAGCTGCATACACTGGGGGCCCTAACTAGCAGGCACATGTCCATCCTGGATGGTTCTCTGAAACCAGTACCCTTACATCTGACTTGTAGCTTGTATTAGTGCAGGGACACATGATCACCAAAAATCTTCATGAAATGCCTCTGCCTGTGGCTCACTTGGGTATTTCTTTCCTTACTATATTTTGCCCAGGCACCTCAAAAGGAGCATTGACAACTCTGGCTGTTGCATATTATGCACCCCTGAAATGCTCTCCTATGAAGTCATACAAGAGTGAGTAACTCCCATGAGGTCAGGTAATCTCAGACTCCATCTTTGCTTCCCACCCATTTAAACTGTGCTAGCAGGTTTCTCAACAATTCACATTGAGAAATCTAGGGGGATATTCTCAAGAACATGCGATAATCATCGCCAAAATAGGTTAAAGCAATTTTTCATATCGCCGTCTATCGCAGATAAATAACGCTGTGTCAACGTCTTATTCTCAACACGGCGGTAACATGCAATAGTTTCCCGATAACGCGTCAAATGTCCGCGATAAAATTACCGGGACGGCGATAAAAATCTAAACCCGAACGTGAAAAAAGTTGCGATGGGCCCAACTGCGATAAAAAATTCAGCGATAAGCAGCGCCAGGCCTGCAAGTCCCACAAGTCAGGCGGGAAAAACCACTATAAAAGCGGCAACAAAAAACACAAACTACTGCGAAGCACCATGGAGGTAGCCGGAGCAAGTACAGAGGACAACCAGAACCCCACAAGCCCCACGGAGGACCAGCCTGGGACCTCGGGGTCAGGGAAGGGCAAGGAGAAGAAGAGGAACCCGCGTTTCAGTACGCAGGAAAACCAGATCCTCATTACGGAGGTGATAGAACACCACCACCAACTGTTCATCACCTCCACTGTGTCATTGGCAACTAAAAATACAATATGGCAGTCTATTTTGGCCAAGGTGAATGCAATCGGAGTGACGAAAAGGGAAGTGGACGACTGCAAGAAGCACTGGTCTGATGTGAAGCGCAAAACCAAGCTGAAACTCGCAGCCAACCTGAAAGCAGCAATGCAGACTGGAGGTGGGAGTCCAGCCACACACCAGGAGCTGGATGAGATGGAGGAAATGGTGACCCGAGTCATCATTGGGGAGACGGTGGCAGGAGTTGGGGGACCGGACACTGCACAACATGACCTGAGCCAACAGCAACAGGGTGAGTAACGACCAGGGACTGGGGGGACGGGGGGAGATGGGCACAATGGCACACATGCACAATTAAGTATAGCACATCTGCGAACAAACCATGCCCAAAAGTCACAACTCCGACCAAGAGCCCAATTTACCCAAGTCTGCAATATCTCAGCACTGTATAAGCACAGAAGTGAAAGGCACACCGCCTGAAAGGGATAAGGGCCAGCCAAATCAGAGCTGAAGGGGCAACACACCCACAATGCAGCACACACACATAAGAATCAGAGCACCTCAACATTGACAACAATGTGGTACAAACTGCAATACTTTCACAACAGAACAGAGGACACAACTGCTGCAGCTTGTATGTAGAAAATGGCCATTCGCATTTGGCATAGCAGGAACTGTGAGATGATAATGTACAAGTACAACCTCACATCCCTGATGGTGTAGAAATGTCAAATGTCCTGCATCAAATAGGCATCTCCTCACAAACAGTCACAATGTACATTGTCATGCAGTCTGTTAGTAAACTTGTACAATGCGTGAACATACATGTGAACACAATGTCAATCTGCATCTCCCCTTCACATTGTAGAGGGAGAATCAACACCTCCTGCAGAGCAGACCCAACAACTCAGCACTGATGATGAAGAGGACCTGACTAACATCGACACCGACGCCCTCCAACAGCTCATGGACAGCTTCGGCACCCCACCTCCAGGAGCAGGGCAGCCCAGCTGCATCGAGGAGACCCCAACCCCTGCACAGACCACACAGCAGGAAGCACCCACCACCACGGCTGTCTCCCAGGACCCCCACGACCAACACATGGCATTCCAACGCAGTGTGTTAGGGTGCCAGGAGAAGATGGCTAATCAGCTGCGGGTGGGGTTTGACCTCATGGAAGCCAAACTAGATGCCATACGTGGGTGTCTAAGTCCCATCAGGGACGACTTACAGTCCCTAACGGACAGCCACTGTCCGCTCCATGCTCTCCAACAATCCATGGCTGACAACGCTGGAGTCATGACTCTGAGCCAAGAACAACTGTCTAGTCAGAGTGACTCCAGCGATATCAGCCGGGAGTTGGGACACATAAGGAGAATGATGGAGAGCTTGGAGCGGATGCAGGCGGAAAGAACGTTTGCCACGGCTGCACACCAGTGAGATGTAGCTGTGATCTTCCATGCCCTGCAGATCCTCGTCATGGCATTGCCGCCACAAGGCCTGGCGCAGATGAATGCTGCTGCTACTACTCCATCCACATCTCCGCCCCCTGAAGTGTCAGTGCCACACAGTGCGGCAGGCATTCCACCTCCGGCCCCTGATGTGTCAGTGCCACACAGTGATGCAGACTAAACACCACCACCCACATGTGAGGCACCTGACACATCAGAGGATGAAGATGATGATGAATCTGGCTTTGTGGTAAGAATGAAGTGGTAGCATTCATCTCCGCCATATGGCCTGTATCAGCTTGGTTCTGCCCTCTGCATCATGCCCTGGAATAACACCTTCCACTGTCCCCGATACACTCAGCAACACTCAACTTGGACCTCGACATGGACTACCATATTTTGTTTGGTTACCAATGACACAGCAATCACACTGCGGACTGAAGTCTTCCTCTTCCGATGAACTTGTCAATCCCTAAAGGACTCTGGCTGGCCCTCCACGGGGCAACAATGTAAAGTGGGGTTTGCATGGCCCTGTACTGGTCCAGCTTCAACACTCCACTGAATGCGAATAAAACATTCTAATTCACACAGATGTGTCATGGCTATGATCAATCAAGTATGAAAGTATGGATGAATGTAGGGACAGTGATTCCACAAAAAGGTACTCCCTGGGTAATGCTATCAATGCGCATGTATGGCCGTGACCCAGATAGGCAGTGAGACACACATTGTCATTCAAATCAACACTCATCACAGTTGAATACAAGTGAAGGTGCGTAGACTTTATTAGCATATGCGTGTCAGTACGGGCACGATTAGTGCCACAACATGCAGACCAATGCACCAGTATGTCAGAATGAGGAACGTTGCCAAGCGCCGCTGTCCACTCCGGGGGAGTGCCTCACCTTTCACAGGTGTGTGTTAACCCGCGTTGTTGTCCGCTCATGTATTCGGAGTCCAGGCGAATGCAGCCATGTCCACTGTTGTTGTGGGAAATGTGACCAAATTTCCAAGATGCAACAAGGTGTTGGGACATGTGCAATGGGTTCCAATCTGTTGTGGCTGCAGGTACGTAGTTACTCGTCCATGAAAGCGATTGCAGCTTCGTAGGCTATCATTTCCAACATGAGGTCGTTGTCGACTTCATCAAACAGGACGGCGAGGCAATCCTTTAGCAGGTCCCGACAGATGTGCTGCGTCCACCCCCTTCCACCAATTAGCACTACAGCCCAATAGGGGAGCGGTTCAATGTGGTCACTGCACACGAGGAGTTGTGCAATCTACCAGGTCCAGCTGCCAGCATGTATGCCAAGTATCAAGGCATCCCATAAACGGGTATCACTGTGACACTCCTGGTCATGGGCCAACAGGGGGCGCACACACATGTCAAAATCCAGTTCAGCTACCGTCCTGTTGGATAGGCAGACATCCATGAACCACTCGAATATGCACGATCGACAATGCAACACAGGCTAAACGCAGGTGACGTTGGCAAGGCGGAGGCTTAGCCGGTAACTGTTCCACTGCACTGCCAATGGCAGTGCCCCCAGTAAATACAGCATACGTGCACGGTACAGTTCCACGTGACAGGGGTTGTGCGTGTGTCCGGGATGTTCTGTCATTGCTTTAGTGGCTCTGGTTGAAGCGGCACTGTTCTGACCTGCACCAGTTCTGTGGATGAAATGCCACAGCTCGGATCAATGAGTTGTTTTAGTGTGCAATGGTTGTACGCATGGGATGGTGTGGGAGTAAGTGTGAAGGCCATTCCATGCAAGATAACTTCGAGCAAGGACTTCTGTGTGTGGGGTGTGTATACGTTGGTCTTTCGTCGGGCTGTGCGTAGTGTGGGAGTCATCATCAGCTGCTATAGTATCTGTCAGGGGTTGCCGGGCACATGCAATTCCGAGGTTGGAGATGCAGATGTGCTTCCGCCTGATAGTTCGGACACTGGAGCTTTCATCCCTAATGTTAGTTTGTCATCTGCTTGCATTCAGGAAATGTGATGTGGCTTGTTGGGGGTGGGGTGGGATGTGTGCGACTTTGGGATTCATGTTTGACATGTCTAGCATGTGGCAAATGAGCGGCATCACTGTGTGTTACGTTGCCTCACAGCTGCTCCTCCCTCCCCTGAGCCTATTTACTTGTGTGTGCTGCGCGGTTGCATCACTTGTTTATTTTTTTTTATTTTTTTTTTATTTATTTATTTATTTATTTATTTATTTATTTATTTTAAAAGTTTTATATAGCGCTGGCTAGACCCAGAGGTATCAGAGCGCTTTACATGAGAAGATAATATAAAGCAAACATGGCATACAAGTAGATAAAAAGATAATGAAACAACATATGAAATATACAAAACAAAATAAATATACAGGTGCAAGAGCTATACACTTCAAGTAACTAGGTATATGATGTTCGCGAAATGGACAGATAATACTGGACAAAATGTAACATGGTGATTGGAGATCAGGTGCAGGTCACAGGTTAGGACCCCCAATAATAATTGGGCCAAACATGACGTATAAGTAGATAAAAGATAATGACAACAACATGTGAAATATACAAATCAAATAGATAAACAAATCAAACAAATAGATAAACGAATCAAATAGATAAACAGGGGCAGGAGCTATACATATCAAGTAATTAGGCCGATGATGTTCATGAAATGGACAAGTATTACTGGACTAATATAACATGGTGAAATTGGAGATCGAGTGCAGGTCACAGGTTAGGATCCCCAATAATAATTGAGGAGGTGTATTTTGAGGTCTTTTTTGAAGCTGAAATAGGAGGGGTTTGCAGCGCAGGTTTTTTGGGAGGGCATTCCAGATGATAGGGGCATTACCAGAGAAGGAGCGTAATTGTGTGGCTTTCTTTTTATGCAGTGGTGGTATAAGGAGGAGGGAGTTGGTGCTTCTCAGGGGTCGTGTGGTACCCGCAATGAGGAGTTTCTTGGAGAGGTACTGCGGAGTGTTTTGGTGGAGGACTTTATGAGTGATGCAGGCAGTTTTGTAGGCAGATCTGCCTTCAATAGGGAGCCATTTAAGAGATTTGAGAGCCGGGGATATGTGATCGAAGCGTTTGCAGTCTGTAATGAGCCTGGCTGCAAGGTTGAGCACTGCTTTGATTGGAGCAAGGTGGACCTTGGGGATTCCGTTGAGGATGGCGTTACCATAATCAATACGTGAAAGAACAAGTGACTGAACTACAAGTTTAAAATCATTGGTGGATATAAAGGGTTTGATTTTCTTGAGGTGACGGAGAGTGAAGAGGGCTCCTTTAGCAGAGTTTTTGATGTGGACGTTAAGGGTCAGGGTGTTGTCGATAGAAATACCAAGAGATTTGACGGAGTTGGACAGGGTGAGTGAGCAGTTGAGTGCGTTAAGGTCAGAGATCCATGATTGAACGGGGAGAGGGTTGTTTTTAGGGGAGAAGAGAATGATTTCAGTTTTATTAGGGTTAAGTTTGAGATGATTGGAGTGGAACCAGGTTTGGATCTTGGTGAGGGTGTTGTTCAGGTGTAAGATGTCGGCATGAGTTTTAATCTTGTAATAGATTTGGGTGTCATCGGCGTAGAGGTGGTAGTTGATGCCTGCTTGTTTAAGAATGAGGGTGAGGGGTTCCATAAAGAGGTTAAAGAGGGAGGGAGAGAGAATAGACCCTTGGGGAACTCCAAGGGAGACAGGAGTGGGTTTAGAAAGACAGTTTTGAATTTTGATTTGCTGAGTTCGGTGTTGTAGGTAGGAGACGAACCATTTGTAGGCAGTATCATTGAGGCCGAAACGGGTCCTAAGCACATTAAGTAGGGCTGAATGGTTGACTGTATTGAACGCTGCGGAGAGATCAAGGAGGATAAGAAGGCAGTTTTCGCCATTATCAAGTGAGTGGTGGATGTCATCGACGACTTTGAGCATTGCCGTTTCGGTGCTGCAGCCTTTCCTGAAGCCTGATTGAAAGGGATCAAGTAGGTTGAAGTTTTCGATGTGTTTGTCTAGTTGTAGTAGGACACATTTTTCAAGGACTTTTGAGAGAAGGGGGAGGTTAGTGATGGGGCGGAGATTGTTTAGGTCATTGGGGTCAGCATTGGGGTTTTTGATTATGGGAGAGATTTGTCCAAGTTGAAGGGAGGTGGGGACACAGCCAGTGGAGAGAGAGGTGTTGATGATTGTGGTCCAGTATGGGGTGATGATGTGCTTAAGGGCAGGGACAAGGTTAGAGGGTAAGGGGTCTTTTGTGTGGGAGGACGGTTTAAGATTACCAAATATTTTAAGGACTTCTAGCTCAGTCACAGGGAGGAATCTGAGCAAGGAGGCATTGTTCTTTAATTGTGAGTTAGGGTAGTTGGTTTCCGGAGAGGTAGCAGGGTCAGCTGGTCGAGGGGATGTGGAGTAGGTATTTGAGGTGAGGACGGGTTTGCATTGGGAGTTGGAGGGGAGCTGTGTGGAACGGAAGGATTGATCAATTTTGTCTATTTTTTCCGAGAAGAAGTGGGAAATTTCTTCACATCTGGCTGAGGAGGCGATCAGATTTGGAGGTGCAGGGAAGTTTGGTTACGAATGATTTTGAAGAGTTCCCTAGGTCTGTTTTTGGCACGATCAAGTTGAGTGCGGAAGAAGGATGCCTTTTCCTTGAAGATGCGTTTTTGTACGTGGATCTAGCGTGTCTGAGGAGTGCAAGATGGGAGGGAGAGGGATGGTGTCTCCAGGTTCTTTCCGACAGTCTGAGTGACCGTCTTTCGTTGTTAAGCTCGGTATCAAACCAAGAGTTGGAGGGGGTGATTCTTTGATTTTTGAGTTTCGGCGGGGCTAATTGGTCAAGAATACCAGTGACAGTATTGTTAAAGTGTTCAGTGAGCTCATTAGCATTTTGTGAGGGGGGAATGAGAAGAAGTTGAGCTTGGAGTTTAGACTCAAGAACACCCGGGGGATATGTTTTAGATTTCTGGTCAGTTTCTTAGGTCTGTTAATTTTGGAGGTGGGGAGATTTGCATTGGTAGCAATGGTGAACAGTATAAGGTGATGGTCAGACCAGTCAATGGGGACGATATTGGTCACGGAGGCCAGATCTTCGTTGGAAAGAATGGCGTCAATGATGGCTCCTTTGGTGTGTGTCGGGGACAGGCATAGTTGTTTGAGTTCATTGATCTCAAGTAGATTAGTGAGGAGGGAGATAGTGGGATCATCGGTATCGTTCCAATGGAGGTTAAGATCCCCAAGAAAGAGATTTTTTGAGTTGGATAATGAGGATTGTGTCAGGAGCTCGGATAAGTCCTCGATGAAGGGCTGGGGGGGGCCGGAGGGCGATAGATGTTGTGTAGACGAATTGGGTGGGAATTTTGGGTTGTCAGTTCAGCTTCCAGGTATTCGCAGGAGGAGTAGCCAGAATTATTGATAAGGGATAGCTGAAAGGGATTGCACTCCTACGGCACACCATTTGCACACCATTTTAGGCTACAATGCGGCACATCCAACAATGGATGGACCTCAACCATCTCAAACTGAACCCTGGTAAGACAGAGCTTGTTCTCACTGGGGACAGTCACAAGTACTGGGGTCCCCATTACTGGCCTCCAGAGCTAGGACCCCCTCCCTCCCCGTCCCCCTCGGCCAAAACACTTGGAGTCTCCCTCAACAATGACCTTTCACTAAAAACCCAGGTCGGTGCAGTTATCTCTAAGTGTTTTTTTCAAATGCGCAAGATCAGGAAGATACACCGCCTTCTCACTCAGGAAGCCCTGATCCAGGTCATAATAGCCACTGTCCTGTCACATCTGGACTATGCCAATTCTGTGTACTTGGGCATGCCACTCTACCTGCTTAAACGGCTTCAGATGGCCCAAAATCATGCAGCCCGACTGATCTTTTGACAACCTAAATGGCAATCAGCGACTCCCTTGCTGAAGAAATTGCACTGGCTCTCCATCTCCCAGCGCTGTGCCTTTAAAACAGGTTGCCTCATTTTTAAATCCTTGCATGGTAATAGTCCTGTATTTATCAACAGCCTGATATCTAGGCATACTCCCTCACGTAACCTGCGTTCTGCCCACCTCTCACTCCTTATCACTCCGACATTCAAGCGGGTGCGTCAAGGAGGCCGCAGATTTGCTATTCTCGCCCCCAAACTGTGGAATTCATTCCCGCTGGAAATACGGTCTTGCACAAACCTCCTGCAGTTTAGGAAGTCCCTCAAAACATGGCTTTTTGTACAAGCCTATGATTGATGTTCTCTTGGATAGCACTTAGAGCCTTTTATAGCGCCATGAAGCCACCTGGTGTACGCGCGCTTTATAAATTATTTTTAACATTAACATTAACATTAACCATTGTCATGCCTGTCTGCGCATGTCCACAAGCCTGACAACGACACTGTGATGTTGGCCGTTGAAGGTGGGCGGCCACGTGAGTGTAGGCCTATGGTTACGATAGGTCGGACACAGATGTAGAGTTCATGCCTGGCTGAACTCGTGCTGCGATTTAGGCTAGGCATTTGGCTCATGCTGCGGCAATACAGATACACACAACACTTGGCATGTATGAGCCAAGACCCCGAGCGGTCTTGCGCACCTTCATTTCTCAGTTCATGCGAGCCCGCCCTCCGGGTGCATGCTACATTGCAACATTGTCGATTGCGGGCCGGGTGGCGCCGACACTACAACAGAGACACACGCATTAGTTACTTCCTTGTCCAAGCCAGAACTGAACCACGCCCAGAGCCCCGGGCAACTTCTTCACACCCCTACGCTGGACTGGCATACGCCGGCCCAGCCCACTCCGCTTACGCTTACAGGGGGGGGACAAAGCTACGTGTCCAAGGTCTTACCCACTGCCTGAGGTGACATGGTTGCGTCCGCTGTCCACAGCACAATGTGATGTGGTAGGGCCCGGGGCCATCATGCATACATAATTACCACACGGACACACTTAGATAGATAGTGGAACTGGCTACGGGCACGTGCGCCCGGCCCCTTTTTATTACCAGGGTCACATGTCTAGTGACGCCTGTGCTGGATGGGTGTGGGGTGAGTGTAAGCCAGCCCTCAGGGAGTGGTTGGTGCTGGCAACAACTAGAATAGTGATCATCGTATCACACACACAAGACTCAATCATGAAGGGTCCATGACTTGTGGTGCACTGAGGTAGGGGCACCAGCTCTGACATCACATACACAAGACTCAATCATAAAGGGTCCATGACTTGTGGTGCACTGAGTTAGTGGCACCTGAAGAGCTGAGCAGGGTATCAAGCTGATGATGGCATCCAAGACAGGTGTGAGCAACTTTGATAGGCTGGCTGTAAGACTCCTCCGACTCTGGCAGTTGTTGGTTGGAGGTGGTCCTGGCGGTGGTGGCGGGTGTGCAGCCAGCGATGATGGCGTGTCCTTGCAGGTTAGGATTGGATTTGATATGTGTGAGCCCTGCTGACCGCAGTGTAGGCCGTAGGCAGCGGTCAGCAAGGGCCCACAGCCACGTGGCGTTGACTTGAGCTACACAGAGTTAGTGGCACCTGAAGCGCTCAGCGGGTGCGCAGCCTGCGATGATGCGTTGTCCAGGCGGGCCGCACTGGAAGCAATGTCTGTTGCCTACTGGACTGCGCCATCAATAAATCAAGACTCGATTTGAATTGGGGGACCTGCTGACCACAGTGTAGGCCTGAGGCAGCGGTCAGCAAGGGCCCACAGCCACATGGCGTTGACTTGAGCTGCACAGAGTTAGTGGCACCTGAAGTGCTCAGCAGGTGCGCAGCCTGCGATGATGAGTCGTCCGGGCGTGCCGCACTTGAAGCAATGTCTGTTGCCTACTGGACTGCGCCATCAATAAATCAAGACTCGATTTGAATTGGGGGACCTGCTGACCACAGTGTTTGCCGGAGGCAGCGGTCACCAAGGGCCCACAGCCATGTGGCGTTGACTTGAGCTGCACAGAGTTAGTGGCACCTGAAGCACTCAGCGGGTGTGCAGCCAGCGATGATGCGTCATCCGGGCAGGCCGCACTGGAAGCAATGTCTGTTGCCTACTGGACTGCGCCATCAATAAATCAAGACTCGATTTGAATTGGAGGACCTGCTGACCGCAGTGTAGGCCGAAGGCAGTAGTCAGCACACACATAACTCCGCGGTGCTGTGCCGCTGGGTGCACTGGGGGCCTGTGTCACGGAAGCCAGTGATCGGCTGAGGAGGCTGGCGGTCACGGTGGCGGACTCGTGGCAGGGTGAGGGGCGCCGCCCTGGCAGACGCATTGGCCATCCCGGAAGTGAACCACGCCCAGTGCCCCGGCCTATTTATTTACACTCCTACGCTGGACTGGTGTACGCCGGACGAGCCCACTCCACTTACTCTTACGGGGGGACGACACAGTTACATGACCGAGGTCTTCCCCACTGCCTGAGGTAACATGGTTGCATCCACTGTCCACAACACTACAAACACCAGCAGTATATGGCCACATGGACATGTCTGTGCTCTGCGTACTGCAGTCTGTCCAGCACATCACCGCCACACTTGGCATTGTGTACATTCTTATTCATGGGTGACTTGCCTCCTTCACACATACTTGGTTCCCACCTCTCCCCACATTCTGCAATTGTGTGGCTGAGGGGCCATGCCGTTTTTGGAAGGTCAGCTGTCTTGTTCTGCGCTGCCTGGGTGGTAGTCCAGGGGGGCGGGGGAGGGGGGCCTGGGGGTGGTGGCGGTGGGTGTTGTGGACCTCTTGGGTCTCCGAGCTGCATGATCAGTAGCTCCATGACATGTGTTGGTCTTCAGATGTGGCTCTGGGCTGGGCTCCCTTTCATACTGCAGGTTGTCGTCCTGCTTAACATCAGTAAAAGGCAGGTGTTAAATCCCTGCTGCTAACGCGCATTATCGCCTGTTTTTGGATCACATCGCAGGTCTGGCTGGTCGTTGAGAATATCGCGAAGTGGTGTTTTTGCACGGGAACGCCTACTCTGCATATCATTAGCGTTAGTTGTCGCTCTCATCCATGGCGATGTTTTTTGCGGCAGCTATCGCTGGAAAACTGGCAATATCGGCAGTTTGCACCAGCTTGAGAATAGGGCGTAAAATCTATCGCCACTATTGCGGCGCTAATGTGCCAATAAATCGGCGATAAGTCCTTGAGAATATGCCCCCTAGTTGCGTACATAGGAAGTTTGCAGCCAAATAGAGACTACTTGTCATTGAAGGCATGGGTGCGAAAGAGATCTCAGCAGCACCAAGTGGTTGGATGTGTCCCCATAGAAGATACGACAACATAGCAGATACTAGTACACTTTAATTATTTCACGCCAGTGAGCTGTTATTGAAATTTAGTGGAAACTGATACCGTGGTGTGCATGACGACATTACAGCATGAGTATGAAAAGACTTCATAAACTAAGTCTGAAAATGAACTTTATGTATGGATAGACATATGAATCCTGATGTGACGAAACACATTCTGAAAACCAAATACTGTTTTGAACAAAACATAATTTCATAGACTTGGAATTAATTTTGAGGTTGAATTTAGAGACCTTGTCCAGTTCAGATGTTTGAGCACTCTTCATTCTATTGAAAGTTTTTGCCGATTCACTGACACCTCTGTGGTCACCAAAACTAGGTCTACCTTGAGTACCTCTGTGGATTATATATCTATAACACGTGTTACATCGCTTTTTGGAGAGTCTCTGGGAGGGGATATAATTCCAGTTAATACATTGTTCACATTTGCTTTCATTTTTACTGTTTTTTGGCTTTTTTCCTGTCTGTTGGCAATAGAGATGGGAGGGAAAATGCAAGATATGCCATTAGGAAAGATCAAAATCTACCAAGAGACAAATTCATATCCCGGGAGTTTTATTTTTCAAAGGATGCAGGATCCTGTTAGCTTTATTTTCCCAATGATCCCGGCGATCTCTGTGTTTGTTTCTGCCACAGGCAAAGAGTCCCCGACCTGATATAGTTTTTTAGGTTTCACTGGTACAGCTGTACAGGGCTTATGCTGTGCTTGTGTAATCTATTGTATTTAATATGAAAGGGACTTACATCCTGCCTTCACTTCTGATTGGTCTGTGTGCTAGCCAGTTTGCTTTCCTTAGTTATTATTGGATGTAGGCTGTTCTCCCTTCTGTCTCTCTTATCAGTTTCCCGTGGACTAACTACTTATCCCTATCTGCATTGGTGCCTTGAACTACTTTTTTGTGTTAATGCTGCATACTGTTTACTTTCACGGGCAGCGTGTATCAAGATTAATCACTATGATGTCTGCTTTCATATTTTTTACTTTCACCCATATTCTTTCACAGGCTGCGTGCAACCCATTTATTTTTAAATTGCTTGTGTGCTTTTTGTATGAACCATGCCAAATAGCAACAAGATTAATGGCTTAGATGTCCGATTTTGTTATTTTTACTTTCACACATATTCTTTCACAGGCTCCATGCAAACTGTCTTTCTTATCTCTGTTGATTTTTGGTTTATTCTTTTCTTCCCTTATCTATTTCATATATTGTTTTTTGTCCCCCCCCTGCTTGTACGAACCATTCTAGCCCATTGCTGCCCCTCTGCAATATGGCGGCCACCATCCTCCGCCATTTTTTGTTATTCAGCACGGTCATATGGTGTGTTCTCCTTTCCCCAACACGAAGGTGCACCAATTCCGGTTTCATTTTTCAGCCCTCAGGCCCTTGTTGCCAGTGTACTGTTCGATTCCGACTGAAACAAACCTGGTACTTTCATTTCCCCTCGACTGCTCATGTGTCTGTCTGGTGAGTGCCTGCCATCCCCTCTTGTTTTACTTTTGTGATGCAGGCTTATAAAGTGCATGTGTCTTCAGGTCATCTTCCTCACCCTTTCCCCCCTGTCCATTATGATTCCCCACCACCCCATCCTCCTCCCTGTTTGTTCTGTTTCTCCACTGCCCTGCCCTCCTTACACTGTCTGTTCTGTTTCCCCATCCTCCGTCCTCCTCCCGTTGTCAGTTCTTTGTTCCTCACCCTGTCCCTCTTGTAGTTTGTTTTAATTGCTCTGTCTCCTCAAAGGTTGTATAAAGAAAAACTCGGTTGCGTATGCTGTGCCCCTTTGTTTTCCTCCATTAAATTTACAAGCTAATGTAAAGGTGGAACAAAGATATGTATCATGAGCAGATTACTCTAAATCTATTCTCGTTTTTGTTAGCGGATATGCGTATTGTAATACCTACTTTCGCTGAGGTGGGGAAATAGGAAATATACAGAGAAAAGAGCTGCAATGAGGCTGAACTCACCATAGCGGAATTCTTTGGGTCATTGTGCAGGCGCAGGCTCAGGCATTAGTTATGTCTACTTCTACTACCAAGGCAACCATTGCTAGTAAACAGGCATCCAAGCCTCACAGATATGCTTCTGTGCAGCAGCTTGAACATGCAAAAAAAATATATATTTTTTTTGTTATCAAGGGCTGATTGAAAGCAATGGTAGCTTCAAGGTATTCTATAAAAGCATAAGGGCTAGGTAGTGTCTGGCCTGCATGAGTGAGTGTGAATGTTCTGCTAAGGATTCTAGTCTTTTACTCTTACAGTTTCAGATTCCTGGTAATTATGGTAGAGTTCCACAAAAGACATGAAGCTCTCCCGACCTAATTGTTGCTTCCACTGGGGGCACAGTTAGAAATATGTCTTTGGACAGTGGCGCGCTCCTTGATGTCTTTGGGCATGAGGCCACACAGTAGATAGGAATCACGAAGGGGAAGGCCATTACAATCTCAAAGAGCCCTATGGCCTTAGCACTGAGATGGATATGGCAGTCACATCGCACGTCAAATCCATAATTGTGTGAAAAACGCTGTTACTGCACATATTGCCTTTCTCAATAAACAAGTCATAACACTTTTACAAAGTTTCAGTAACTTATATTGCACAACTGCTCACCAAGCTAAAATGTACAACCCCAAAAAATTATTATTAATCACATTGGCGAAATCTAATGCATTTACCAATGCTTGTTTAGTTTTCCATTATAGGTTTCCTGCTTTAAGTAGTGTCTTAAGGCACCTTCAGATGCATGTAATAAGTTATAAGCCCATCTAATTACATTTGCCAGAGATATTGAATAGACGCCACTAAGAGCAAGTTCTAGACATAAAGCTTGAAGAGGAGTTGCATGACTTAAAGAAATGATCTTCAAAGGAACTTCCCATCGCACACAATTAGAACTGAGTATTTACATAATGGGATATACTCAAGGGCATAAGACAAAAAGAAGAATTCTGTGCTCAATAGATATCCAAAAGAGCCTTAAAGTGTCGCCTACCGGAAGAACTGTAAAAAAATATTAAAGCACCTATGTTGGCTAATGCCTTAGTACCTATGTGAAAAAAATGTGATGTATTTTCCAGAGACTAGGAAAAAAAACCCTACCTAGGTATGTATATGTTTTTACTATGCCAAGCGGGGTTCCACCCAAACTCCAGTTAAAAGGACAATGCCACTTATTTCCTCTAACAGGCAGCACCTTGGTCTTAGTGATTTTTATTATCAGAAAGATTACCCCCGCAAATTTAAATAAAGCATCATGATTTTGCTGAAGACCGATGGAAGTATGTCAAAGATGGCAACATTAGCGGCATATAGTAAAACATGCACATTTTAAAGAGCAATTCAAGGAGGAAAATTCTTAATAATAAATCAAGCAGGTAGACCAATAAAATATAGAGAAAACAAAAGAGGATCTAAAACACTACCCAGTTTCAATCCATTTTGAGTAAAACTTTTAGGAGTCAATCCCTTATTCTCCCCCAATAAAACTTTACACCAAGTAGATGCGTGGAGTGCAATAATCAGTCTTAATAGGTTAGGAGGAATCTCCAACTGACCAGTTTCTTCCAAAGAGTTGGTCTATCTACCCTATCCAATGCTGTGGAGAATTCAACAAACACGGGGTATAAAACATGCAATTTAGACACCATGTATTTGTCAAAAACAGTTTGGACTATTCCACCGTTATCAATCACTGAGTGGTTGGGTCTAAAGCCTGCCTGGACTTGTGTTATCACTCCCACCAAATATATATATATTTTTTTATTTATAATTTTTTTTATTAAACTTACTACAGCTGTATACAGTGTTACACAAGCATTGAGAACACAGCAACCAGAGTAATGAACAAAAAAGATATACAAAGGGTGTTACAACATGTCCTTCTACTAGGATACAAAGACCACTCAGATATCATGCAAGATGGTCCCACAGCCAAGTCTGCAACCTATATTTAAGCTTCAATAAATTGGCACTATATTTCAATGCGACCCAGCTTATCCCGCCCATACTTGGCTATCGTGATGGCGTTACTCTGATCTTCGCACACCATGCCCATATCTCTAACCGTTATGTATTGATTATACATGCCCCAAAAACTTTTCGGGCGGCTCTGTGGAGGCATTAGCTCACTATATGTTTCAGACTGCGTGTTACAGAATATCATATCTTTTTCCCATTCAGATTTTGTGGGGGTGGTCCTCGTGACCAGCGCATCGCCACTCTAAGCTTTGCCAAGAGCAAACCCAAACCTATGAGTTTCCTAACATCTTTGTTTAGGGGTTTCGTGTAGCCCAAAAGTGCTGTCTGGGGATCTGGAGAAAGTACCATTCCCACTATACCCCCCAACTCATGGAATATTTGGCTCCAAAAGGTGGCTATCTGGGGGCAAGACCAAGTGACATGGAGAAAATCTGCACCACTTATACCACATCGATCGCAGCAATCCGACTCTCTCAGTCCGTATCTGTGCAGACGCACCGGGGTATAATATACCCTGCTAAGGTACTTGAAGTGAATTAATCTATGTTTGCCGTTTAGCGACACCTTTTGTGTGACCTCACAGCAGTACCTCCATTTAATGTCATCTAGCAGTGTACCTAGGTCAGCCTGCCATTGCACTCTAGCCGAGGAGTACTGCGTGCGCCTGAACTCCTGAGACATATCATATATGTTGGATATCAATTTACACTGAGTTTTTGCACGTAGGAGATAAGTGAAGGAGGCTAGAGCAGGAGGCTCTGGGAATTCCCCGCCCAACAGGGCCAACATGGCATGAAGTACCCTTAAATAGTGAAATTTCGTGAGTGGAGAGGCGCAAAGTGCACCAGCAGAAGCCTCCTCCCAAGTGGAGACCCTACCTTCAGAGAAAAGGTCACCCATCGTGTGAATACGGACAGCCTTGAGCGACTGGACCACGTCACTCTCCACACACATTGGGAGCCATTGACACCAACCCACTGGTAGCAGAGGGGAGTATAATAGTGCACCCGCTTGTCTTTTTAATAAATCATGACAAGCATGCACAGTCGAGTTTATAGAGTCTAAAACTCCGCAATGTCTGCTAGGAGGCCGAGTGAGCCGCCCAGGGAGCGGGGAGGGGTCTACCGCTATTTTCTCAATGTGGAGATGAAGGAGAGTGTGTGGGCCATGACACCAGGGATAGGCATGTGAGCTCTGTACAGCTCTATAATATAGTTCCAGATCTGGGGCACCCAGCCCACCCACAGAATACGGAAGTGTAAGTGTATCCATCTTAACACGAGGGGACTTCCCCGCCCAAGCCAATCAGACCATCAAGGCTCCCAACCTCTTGAAAATATGCTTCGGGATTACCATTGGAATATTATTAAAAAGAAATAATAATCTGGGCAATACAATCATTTTCATTAGCGAGATATGGCCAACTAGAGAGAGTGGTAACCTTATCCATTTGTCAACATCTTCCTCTAGTTTACTAATTGCTTTTCCATAATTGTCCCGCAGGACTATATCTGAGTCAGTATGAACTTGTATCCCCAGATATAGGACTGAGTCAGTGGTCCACTGCAGAGGGAAGTGTAAGTCAAAGGGCAACATGGCTGAAGTTAATGGAAAAATAATGGACTTGTTCCAATTAATCTTTAGCCCCGAGACACCCCCGAATCTAATCGCCTCACGAATCAATGGGGCTAGGTTGGTAGCTGGGTCCCTTGTGTACAGTAGCATATCGTCTGCGTATGCCGACATAATAAGATTGTATTTGGGAAAACGAATCTCCCGGTGCCCATGGTACTCTCTAAGGCAGCACGCCAAAGGTTCTGCCACTATGGGGTACAACAGCGGGGACAGGGGGCAGCCCTGTCTGGTGCCCCGAGATATACAAATGGGGGATGTGACATGACTCCCCGACCTCACTCTTGTCATCGGCTGATTATACAGGACTGAGATTAATCTAAGGAAAATATATCCAACTCCCATTCTTCGTAATACTGCCATCATGAAAGACCACTCAACCGAGTCGAACACCTTTTCCGCATCTAGAAAGACTGCTGCAGCCTTGACATCTGGTCTAACATGTTGAATAACCCCAAACACTGTCCTAAGGTTTTGGGTTAACATGCGCCCCGGTACAAATCCTGCCTGTTCAGGTCCCACAAGAGTCGGAAGGAAAAGGGCAAGCCTATTGGCTAACTCCCACCAAATATGTCCATTCATTAAGATGGTCCAGAATACTGGATGCAATGATCTATCCCATAGCGTACAGAAGGGCAATTCAACATAATTGCAGGGAGAGAAACAAGAGCCTTTTTATGTAAGGGAACTTTTATGCTCCCTGCCCATGAAATTGGAATTTGCACCTAAGCATAGCAATAAGAGAAAGGAGGGATGAGGAGTATGCTCCATCCTTCTGGATCGTTTTTCATTACTTTTATTGGAATCCTATCTGGATCTACCGCTGTAGAAGCTCTTCCTTTATATATCTTGATCTATTTTTCCTTCGGAGGCTTTATTTGCTAATCAGGCGCATCAGGTATTTTTGATGTATTTGAGCTCCACATTTTTATTTGGAACTGAATTATGTCTATAAAGTTCAGAAAGATAGGCAATCCATTCCAATGGGGGAGTGGGTATCGACGTGGGACTTTTCAAACTGCCTGTAAATTTTGTAATAAGCTGCTGAAAGGTTTTTGGTTTTTCTGTTGGGCTGCTTGTTGAAGATCCAACCAATTTCGATCCACAGTTTTTTGTTGATTGCTGAATGAATATTTCTCCTTTTATTGTGCAGAACTTGAATTTCTTTGCCCCTGGAGACAAAAAATTAAATAAACTGTTGCCAAATAAGCTCACTCAGTTTACACAAAAGTTCTGTGTCTTTGAGATCTTTAGAGGGAAATACCTTTTTCTTTTGAGGTTTGGACACTCTCTGAACCTCTTGTGTGTTGGGTCCAAAAGGAGGCAACTAACTTATTCATTGTGATAGTATTTTTGGAATTCCAAATTGTTAGAAATGGGGGTCTCTAGTTGGCAGAGGTAGGTACCTTTGTCCAAATAGGGACCATTGCTTCTAGTCAGGGTAAGGGGGATACACACTTTAGATAACCCTTGCTCACCCCCTTGGTAGCTTGGCACGAGCAGACAGGCTTATCCCAAAGGCAATGTGTAAAGTATTTGTACCAACACACACAGTAACACAGTGAAAACACCACAAAAGGACACCACACCAGCTTAGAAAAATAAAATATCTTTATCTAAACTAAACTAGACCAAAACGACAGAAATCCAACATACACAGTTAAAAATATGACTTTCAAAAGGTTTTCAGAACTTGTACCATAAAAAACTATGGATGCGTGACTTTTCACCAAAGTACCTGTGGATGCGTCAAAGTTCACAAGCCAAACAGCAATTGCATCGGAAAACAAAGAGATGCGACACTCCTGAGACCTTGGGGAGGCGATGCGACATTCCCGCTGCACGCAGAGGAAGGGTTGCGTCGAATCCGGTCTGTACGGGGAGTGATGCGTTGTTTCTTAGTGACGGTTCCGGTCCGTGGGTGATGCGTCGGAAGAACTTGCCGCACGGGTACGATGCGTGGAAATCCAGAATGCGTCGGCGATCAATGCGGCGGCGTCGAGTGGCGCTGCGTCGGTCCTCTTCAGCCGCGATCCCTCAATGCGTTGATATCTGTAGTTCTTTTAGTTTCTTCTTGCTTCCAACTCCCAAACAGCAGCAACAACATCCAGAGGCCCAACACTGACACAGGCACCCCTTGGCAGGTCAGAACTCACAGCAGCAGAGTTCAGGGGATCTGAGGGTGAAGTCTTTGTGTCCCTGAGACTTCAGAACAGGAGTCCAGCTCACTTCAGGCCCTTCTCCTTTTCTTGGCAGAAACAGCAACTGCAGGCCAACCCCAGACACACAGTAAGGGCAGTACTTCTCCTCTGTCTCTCCAGCTCTTCTCCTTGGCAAAGGTTCCTCTTGAATTCCAGAAATGATCTAAAGTTCAGGGGTTTTAGGTCTAATATTTATACCCCAAAATGTTTTTGTTCTCTTTGTGCAAGGGGCTGTGAGCCCAGTTCAAACCTGTTCTGGGTGGCACTCGGCAAGTGCACAACAACATCCATTGTCAGTGTGAGCCTTGGCTCCAGACACACCACAGGGGGGCGGAGCCAGCATTGTGGAAGGCAGGCACAGCCCTATTCAGGTACAGGTGCTACTCCTCCCACCATTCCAAATGCAGTGCGGCCTATTCAGCCTAGTGCTGACTCATCCAGACTCCTGGAGCCACTGCATGTCCCCAGCCCCTGTCACTCCAAAGCAAGACAGTCAATCCACAAACACGCAGAGGCACACAGGATGGTTGAACAAGAAAATAGCCACTTTCTAAAAGTGGTATTTTCAAACACACAATTTAAAAACCATCTCTACTAAAATATGTGTTATTAAACCCTGAGTTCAGGGATACCAAACTCAATTTTTCTATTGTATCCCTATGGGAAGATATGCTTGTAAAATGTTACAAAACATTCCCCATTCTGTCCTATGGGGCAAGATAGCCTTTCCATAGTGAAAAACGAAATTGGCAGTATTTCACTATCAGGACATGTTACACACACCAGTACATGTCCTACCTTTCACATACACTGCACCCTGCCCAGGGGGTTACCTTGGGCCTACCATAGGGGTACCCTATATGTACGAAAAGGGAAGGTTAGGGCCTGGCAAGGGGGTGCACTTGCCAGGTCGACATGGCAGTTAACAAACTGCGTGCAGGCACCGCGGTGGCAGGCCTGAGACATCTTTTCAGGGCTACTCATGTGGGTGGCACAATCAGTGCTGCAAGCCCACTAGTAGCATTTGATTTACCAGCCCTGGCACACTCAGTGCACTTTACTAGGGACCTACTGGTAAATCAAATATGCCAATCATGGATAACCAATCACAATAACAATTTACCCAGAGAGCATATGCACTTTAGCACTGAGCAGCCGTGGTAAAGTGCCCAGACTCCTATAGCCAACAAACACAGGTCAGGAAAAAATATGAGGAAGAAGCAAAAAGTTTGGGGATAACCCTGCAAAAAGGGCCATTTCCAACACAACCCCCTTCCAGCCTAAATCCAGGTTAGACCAATCAATACCTAGATGGGATTCCCTGCTTGGGGCGACAGAACATGGAACCTGGCCCGAACAGCAGGGGTCTATTCCTGTTCTACGCCTTCCAGAACCCAGTTGGATCCCTCTATCCATACTCTCAGGGCCCACAAGGCTAACCCATGGGGGACCCTTCTCCTCACCTGGGGACCCCATCTGTGCAGCACCTAAACTTACTTTGCTCACAGAGGTGTCCCAACAGGTAGACAGTACCCACATGGCCAACACAGTGGTGTGGCCCAGTCCACCCCCGGGGTGTGACTCCTGCCCCCTCCCACGGGCAACTCTGTCCACCAGGACAGCCAGCCACAGTGGCCACTGACAGCTGTCAGTGATGAGAGTCAGGCCTCATGCCTTTCAGGCCTCTCTAACCTCTGTGGTGTCAGGAAGTGGGGGGCAGTAGCCCCGGGTGCCTGGCACCTTTTCTCCACTTTCGCTCCTGCCAAGTCAGGTATGGCATCCTGACACTGGCCCACCAGCCCAGGGTCACACCCTGTCTTCCTCCCTAGGGCTCTGCACCCTCCCACCTGGAGCAGTACCCCCAGAAGACAACTTTGTAGGGGCACTGTTAGCAGTCGCCCCTGCCTCCAGGTCAGGGGGGACACCCTGAATCTGGTCCTCAAACCCAGGGTCTGTACCCTCAGGCTGGACCTGTGCCTGGCAACCCAGGACTTCCGGGAGAGTACACCAACGCCCCCAAAGGGAAACACACTCCTCATGAGCTGTGCCAGAGTCTTCCTGGCGCAGATCTCCAGCCTCCTGTCTACTGGACAGAGCATGAAGACCCCCCAGGCCAGAAGTGGCTTCACCAGGGTCAGTCCTGGGGTGCTCTGACCTCAGAGCTGGCAACCACTGTAGGAGAGTAGGATCTGCTTCACATGGGTACCCCCACTTTTTGCTGATGCTTCACTGTTTTTCGACATTAGTCTGGCTGGGGCCCTGCTAATCAGAACCCCAGCCTAGCTGCTTCCTCTCTAAAATGGTTTCCATGTGCCTTAGGCACATCACTGATTGGGATCTGGAGTGCCCTTATAAGTCCCTAGTATATGGTATACTATGTACCAAGGGCATAGGTACCTCAGAGGCCTGCCAGGGGCTGCAGCATGTATTATGCCACCCCTGGAAGGCCATCCAAACTGACACCACAGGTCTGCTACTGCACCCCTCTGGTGCATGCACCCCTTACTGTGATATAGGTTACCTATATCACGAAATACATTCACACATATAAACCTATAAGTCACTCCTAAGGCAGGCCTTATCAATCCTAAAGGCAGAGTGCGTGGTTCCTATGTGAGAGGGTGCCCCTGCATGAGCAGGGCCCCTCTGCAGCGTTCGGAGACCATCTCTGATGCTGTTTGTAGTGCAGCCTGACCATATACTCTTAAGCGCATTATATCCTCGCAGTAAAATGCTAACTTTGGAATAGCTGCACCTAAACATGTCGTGTTTGGTGTCAAACATCTTGGAATACTACCCCCCGCCAATCCTGGTGGCGGGGGTAGCATTCCACCCTTCTAGAGGGAAAGACATGTTAACTCTGACGAGTCCGGTAACTTCTTTCCAGAGCCCTGGCATCACAAAATGGATGCTGCTGCCACAGACACGAGTCTGGCCTCCTGCTGCTGGACGAAACTCCGGCAGGGGAGGCCTGGACAATAGGTTTCCTGTCCCAGGGAGGTGTGACCACCTCCCCAGACAGGATAATGTGTATTGGGGCTGGGCGGGAGCACTTTCGGGTGCTTTGAAGTCCTGCACTGGGGGCACATTTGGTGTCCCTGTGCATACCCCAGTTCAAACCGGATCAGGGGCTTGCAGCCCCTGCTTTGGCGTGAACTGGACAAAGGGAAAGGGTGTAGCCACCCCTCTGCCCTGACCCACCCATAGGTGGGGCCACAGAGTAGTCCAACCCCTATTTTTAGAATAAAGGTAGGAACCCAGTCCTTAGGACTTTAGATTATACCTGGACAAAACTCTGAAACTGAATCCTGGACCTTCGACGCTCTACAACAAGATTAGAGGACTGAAGAATCTCCCTTGGGGTCAAGGAGTGACTCCCCTGCTTAGCAGGCACCAAAGAAGCATCTGTCCAGTTCGCATTTCTGAAGCTCCGGTCGGACGCCGAAGTCATCGCATCACCAGAGGTGGATTCTCAGACTTCCCCGAGGCTACCCTGAGTTCCCAGCAAAGCTGAGGCCCGTGGCTATCGTGGGTGACTTGAGACCGTGACCCCTGGACACCGAGCACATTTGCAAGTGCATCATCTTCTGGGTCTCCCAAGAAGTCGTGCTTTGGGCTCCGAGTAGCCCTAGCCTCCAGCACCACCTGCACCGAAGATCACTGGCCCCCACTCCACGAGTGTCCTGTAAGCCAGATCCACGTGCGGCGTCACGAGGCTCCTTCGCGGTCGCTAGCCCGTTGGCTAGTAGCCCTTAACGAAGGCCAATCCTTTTCTTACTTGGCATCCTGGTTGCTCCAGGCCTGCCCTCACTTACCCTCGCTGGGTGAGTTCCACAGACCTTGCTGGTCTGCAGCATCGACGATCTACATCTTCACCAAGACTTGCCGTTGCCAAGGCTTGTTGGGTCCAATCCGGTCGCCGACACCTCAGCACTCGACAGACATTGTGTACCAGCCCGAATCCTGCTCCTGGTTGCCGACAACCCCTCCTGGACCTCGTGGCTGAAGAGTCAAGACGACCATCAACGCACCTGAAGCACTCGACATCGGTGGGCATCTGTCCATCGCCTTCCTGGTCACTGGCTAGTGACCCAGACTCTGTCCCCTCTGCTTTCAGGTTCTTCAGAACTCCGATCCACTCTTGGATCCACCCGGACACTTTTCTCTTGGCCGCCAGCAGCACTTTGCAGCAGATCGCCATTCGAATCGACGACGAAACCCGATCCCGAAAGGCACCTATGCACCCGGCTTCCCTGGGTGAGGTAACACGAGTACTCCGGTGCTCCCGTGGGTAGAGACTCTTCAAAGTCCTAGATCTCAAAGGGTTTTGTCCTAGTCCTCGTTTAAGTGTCCCTTTTCTCTATTTTCCCGATCCCGACTTTCTCCATAGAAGTCAACGGCGTATCGCGGTTGTGTATTTACACTGCACGCGTCTCCCGTAGGTCCCCTGTGTCACTACCTTGGGTGGTTCCTTGTGGTCCAAGTACTTCTAGAGGCTCTAGGCCTAGTGTCTAGTTCAGTCGTGGTTCGCATACCACTTTATTGGTATATGGTTTGAGTACGCCCCTAGGGCCCAAACGTGTATTTGTGCTATTACTGTGAATTAATAACTTATAACTTATGTACTTGAACTCTAGCCTCATAAAGAGACTAGAGGGGTGTGTTTAGCAATAAATACATATATTTTGAATATATACCTGGTGTGGTGCTCTTTCATTTGATCACTCAAGAGATTATAGACTGGTAAAACAAGCTGCTTTACATTCCTTCAAGACTTAGCCTGAAGGCTGCTCTCCATAGCTACCACTAGGATAGCTTTCAATAAGGTTGTCTTTAACCTATCTCCAATAAGGGGTTGTTTGGACTGGTGCAAGGTGCCCACTATAATTAGTGGACAGCATATGCCAGGCCAACTTCTCACATTGGTGTGCAGCGTGTGGGATTCCAGCTTGCTATTGTTTTACCAGATAATCTCAATTGAATTGATCAACTGAAAACCACTAAAGGTACCTAAGGTACATATAATTTAAGCTTAGAATACAGTAAGTTCTACTGAACTTAGAGTTGTGTGTTAAGGGATAGCACAACCCTTTCTACAACTTAAGAGAGTTTAGTAGGCCACACTAGAGTAGGTAGTGCATACACCACACCACACTAGTAATGTCTTTAAGGGCAGGATCCAAAGAATCCTTGCAGGAAGCCATTGAGCTTCCACCCTCCAAGTATGATACACTCCCATTCTTGGAATTGAGAGCTTTATGTAACTTGAGAAAAATAAGGACAGGCCAAAGCCCCACCACCCAACACCTCAAGGAGTTGTTGGTGGCTTATGACCTTAGTAAGCCTGTAGGGACTGAAGGGGTAGGAGCTGAGGGTGGGGCAGAAGAAGAGGACGAGGCCAGGGGTACCAATACCCCCAGCTCCCCTCTGAAACTGGCCAGGAGGGTGACAATGACCCTGACCTGGATAACCCAATCCCTCCTGTGGATGATGATGAGGATGATCAAGATGATGCCCTCTTTGTCCCCCAGGAAGGATTAAGAGTGTGCCCAGAAAGTCTAGATCTCCTTCTCAGGAGTCTAACCACTCTGGCACCTCTATAGGGAGCTCTGTCTCCTCTCACAGGAGGGAATCCTCTCATGAGAGGAGAACCAGACTGGTCCAGTATGAGGAAACTCAGCTGGAAATCAGAAAAAAAGCAATTGGCTTTAGATAGGGAATCCCTAGATCTCCTTAGAGAGAGAAGAACATTGGGACTAGAGTCCCATGGTGGCAGCCATGTCCCTAGAGACAGGGAAAGGTCCTATGACCATAGGAACCTGAGCAAGATTGTCCCTCCCTACCAGAGTGGGGATGATATCCACAAATGGATAACTGCATTAGAGAGGGCCTGTAAAGTACAGAAGGTCCCTCAGGAGCAGTGGGCAGCAATCTTGTGGCTCTCCTTTGCTGACAAAGGTAGAGATAAGCTCCTCACTGTTAGAGAGGAGGATGCTGATAATTACAAGGTCTTGAAGAGTGCTCTTATTGATGGGTTTGGCCTAACCACTGAACAGTACAGGTTGAAGTTCAGAGACACCCAAAAAGCACAGACTCAAGACTGGGTAGACTATGTGGATTGTTCTGCCAAGGCTCTGGAAGGCTGGTTGATGGGCAGTAAGGTGTGTGACTTCTCAGGATTGTACAATCTGATAATGAGGGAGCAGATTCTTAATAACTGTCAAAATCAGCTGTTGCATCAATACCTGGTAGACTCTGATCTGACCTCTCCCCAAGAATTGGGAAAGAAGGCAGACAAATGGGTCAGAACTAGGGTGAAGCAGAAGGTACAGAACCAAGGTGGGGAAACCAAGAAGCAAGATGCTAAGAACTCTGACAAGGGTGGGGAGAAGGGTAAAGATCAAAAGTCTTCATCAGGCCCCCAAAAATCTTCTTCTGGTGGGGATTCACAGTCTACCAAAGGGAAAGGCCAAAGAAAACCATGGTGCAAGGTCTGTAAGCAAAAGACCCACTGGACCAGTGATTGCACCAAGTCCAAAGACTCCAGTCCAGCACCCACCAATGCCCCTAAGGCACCTGTTCCCCCTAGTACAGTTGGTGGAAGTGCTCCAGCAAAGGGTTTAGTAGGGTTCACCCTGGGAACTGAGTTGGGCTCTGACTTAGTCAGGGAACTGACTCAGGCTGTGTTAGTCTGTGATGGAGGCATGGATGTGACCTCCACTGTGAGTCCCAGTAATCTGGGCAAGTACAGACAACAGCCTTTAATCAATGGACGTGAGGCTTTGGCATTTAGGGACACAGGGGCAAGTGTCACAATGGTGACACAAGACCTTGTGCTTCCTGGGCAAGTTATGCTTGGTGAGATGTACCAAGTGACCAATGCTAGCAATGTCAGAACAGACCATACTCTGGCAGTTGTTAACTTCTCCTGGGGAGGGGTAACTGGCCTTAAGAAGGTTGTGGTAAGTGCAAACCTACCAGTCGAATGCTTGCTTGGCAATGACTTAGAGACTTCTGCTTGGGCAGAAGTGGAGCTCAGGACCCATGCAGAAATGCTGGGGATCCCTGCAGATGTGTTTGCTGTGACCAGGTCACAAGCCAAACTGTCTAGCACTGAACAGGCCTTGGATTCTGGAAGAATGGACCAAGTGCCTTCCAAGAGGAGGAGTAGTAGGGTTAAGGCAGTGCCTTCCCCCTTGGCTCAGGAGGAAGATCAGTCCCTTGCGGGGGATGATCTCAGCCCTGAAGAAGGAACTGTCCCAGAGGAACTTGAACCTGACCAGGTTGAGTTCTTAGGGACAGGGGGACCTTCTAGGGCAGATCTGAGCCAGGAGCAGCAGAGCTGCCCCTCCCTTGAACCCCTCAGACAGCAAGCTGCTGCTGAGGCTGCTGGGAAAGCTAGTGGTCCCCATACAGTGTATTGGGATGATGGACTCCTGTACTCAGAGAGTAGAGACCCCAAGCCTGGTGCTACCAGGAGGTTGGTAATACCTTTGAAGTTCAGGGGCTTCCTATTGACCCTAGCCCATGATATTCCCTTAGCAGGTCACCTGGGCCAGAACAAGACTTGGGACAGAATTGTCCCTCACTTTCACTGGCCCCACATGTCTGAAGACAGTAAGGAGTTTTGTCGCTCCTGTGTAACCTGCCAAGCCAGTGGCAAAGCAGGTGGCACTACAAAGGCCCCCTGATACCACTACCTGTGGTGGGGGTGCCCTTTGAAAGGGTAGGGATTGACATTGTTGGTCCCATGGATCCCCAAACAGCCTCTGGGCACAGGTTTATCCTGGTGGTAGTGGATCATGCCACCAGGTACCCAGAAGCTATTCCCCTCAGGACCACTACAGCACCTGTGGTGGCAAGGGCCCTCCTGGGAATCTTCTCAAGAGTGGGCTTTCCTAAGGAGGTAGTATCAGACAGGGGTGCTAACTTCATGTCTGGGTACTTAAAAGCAATGTGGAAGGAGTGTGGAGTGACTTATAAGTTCACCACACCCTATCACCCACAATGCAATGGTTTAGTTGAGAGATTCAACAAAACCTTGAAGGGCATGATTAAAGGGCTCCCAGAAAAGCTTAGGCGTAGATGGGACATACTCTTGCCCTGCCTTTTATTCGCATATAGGGAGGTGCCTCAGAAGGGGGTTGGTTACAGCCCTTTTGAACTTCTGTTTGGCCACCCTGTGAGGGGTCCACTGTGCTTGGTGAAGGAAGGATGGGAGTTACCTCTCAAGCGCCCAAAGCAAGATATAGTGGACTATGTACTTGGTCTCCGCTCCAGGATGGCTGAGTACATGAAAAAGGCAACCAAAAACCTTGAGGCTAGCCAGGAACTTCAGAAGGCCTGGCATGACCAAAAGGCTGTTCTGACTGTTTACCAGCCAGGACAGAAGGTGTGGGTGTTGGAGCCAGTGGCCCCAGCAGCTCTCCAAGATAAATGGAGTGGACCCCACACTATTGTTGAGCAGAAGGGTGAGGTCACTTATTTAGTGGACCTAGGAACACCCAGGAGTCCCCACAGGGTTCTCCATGTCAACAGGTTAAAACCATATGTGGACAGGGCAGACATGGGCTTGCTCATGGCTACTGATGAAGGGCAGGAGGAAGAGAGTGACCCACTCCCTGACCTGCTCTCACAGAACCCTGACGATGGGTCAGTTGATGGTGTAGCCTTGGCAGGCAGCCTCACTACCCAGCAACAAGCTGATTGCAGGCAAGTCCTCAATCAGTTTAGACATATGTTTTCACTGACACCCAGTCAGACCACCTGGTGCACTCATGAAGTGGACACTGGGGACAGTCTGCCTATTAAAAACAAGATTTATAGGCAACCTGACCATGTCAGGGACTGTATCAGGACTGAAGTCCAGAAAATGTTGGAATTGGGAGTTATTGAACCCTCAGATAGCCCTTGGGCTAGTCCAGTAGTCCTTGTACCGAAACCTCACACCAGTGGTGGAAAAAGAGAGATGAGGTTTTGTGTGGACTACAGGGGTCTCAATGCAGTCACTAGGACTGATGCCCATCCAATACCCAGGGCAGATGAGCTCATAGATACTTTGGCCTCTGCCAAATATCTCAGCACATTTGACCTAACAGCTGTCTACTGGCAGATCAGACTAGCTGATACTGCAAAGCCCAAAACAGCATTCTCAACCCCTAGTGGGCATTATCAATTTGTGGTAATGCCCTTTGGTCTGAAGAATGCACCTGCCACTTTCCAGAGGTTGGTGAATACAGTTCTCACAGGACTGGAAGCCTATAGTGCAGCTTATCTAGATGATATTGCTGTCTTTAGCTCCACCTGGGAGGATCACCTGGTTCACCTCAGGAATGTTTTACAGGCCCTGCAAAAGGCAGGCCTGACTATCAAGGCCACTAAGTGCCAGATAGGGCAGAGTCAGGTTGTGTACCTGGGCCACCTTGTGGGTGGAGGCCAGGTTCAACCTTTGCAGAGCAAGATCCAGACCATCATGGACTGGACTGCTCCCACTACCCAGACTCAGGTGAGAGCCTTCTTAGGCCTGACTGGGTACTATAGGAGATTTGTCAAGGGGTATGGATCAATAGTGACACCCCTGAATGACTTAACTTCTAAGAAAATGCCCAAAAGGTTCAGTGGACAGTTAGCTGTCAAAAGGCATTTGATGACCTCAAGCAGGCCATGTGCACTGCTCCAATTCTGCAGAGTCCTGATTACTCCAAGAAGTTCATTGTTCAAACTGATGCATCTGAATTGGGGGTAGGGGCTGTACTGTCACAATTGAATGAAGAAGGTCAGGATCAGCCAGTAGCTTTTATTAGCAGAAGGCTGACCCCTAGAGAGAAACGTTGGTCAGCCATAGAGAGGGAGGCCTTTGCTGTGGTCTGGGCTCTGAAGAAGTTGAGGCCATACTTGTTTGGTACCCACTTCCTGGTTCAGACAGACCATAAGCCCCTCTTATGGCTAAAACAAATGAAGGGTGAAAACCCCAAACTGCTTAGGTGGTCCATTTCCCTACAGGGGATGGACTTTACAGTGGAACATAGGCCTGGGAGTAACCATGCGAATGCAGATGGACTCTCTAGGTATTTCCACTTAGAACATGAAGACTTAACTGGGCAAGGTTAGTTTAATGTCCCTACGTTTGGGGGGTTGTGTAGGAGAGTAGGATCTGCTTCACATGGGTACCCCCACTTTTTGCTGATGCTTCAGTTTTTCGACATTAGTCTGGCTGGGGCCCTGCTAATCAGAACCCCAGCCTAGCTGCTTCCTCTCTAAAATGGTTTCCATGTGCCTTAGGCACATCACTGATTGGGATCTGGAGTGCCCTTATAAGTCCCTAGTATATGGTATACTATGTACCAAGCGCATAGGTACCTCAGAGGCCTGCCAGGGGCTGCAGCATGTATTATGCCACCCCTGGAAGGCCATCCAAACTGACACCACAGGTCTGCTACTGCACCTGGGTAAGGTGGTGCATGCACCCCTTACTGTGATATAGGTTACCTATATCACGAAATACATACACACATATAAACCTATAAGTCACTCCTAAGGCAGGCCTTATCAATCCTAAAGGCAGAGTGCGTGGTTCCTATGTGAGAGGGTGCCCCTGCATGAGCAGGGCCCCTCTGCAGCGTTCGGAGACCATCTCTGATGCTGTTTGTAGTGCAGCCTGACCATATACTCTTAAGCGCATTATATCCTCGCGGTAAAATGCTAACTTTGGAATGGCTGCACCTAAACATGTCGTGTTTGGTGTCAAACATCTTGGAATACTACCCCCCGCCAATCCTGGTGGCGGGGGTAGCATTCCACCCTTCTAGAGGGAAAGACATGTTAACTCTGACGAGTCCGGTAACTTCTTTCCAGAGCCCTGGCATCACAAAATGGATGCTGCTGCCACAGACACGAGTCTGGCCTCCTGCTGCTGGACGAAACTCCGGCAGGGGAGGCCTGGACAATAGGTTTCCTGTCCCAGGGAGGTGTGACCACCTCCCCAGACAGGATAATGTGTATTGGGGCTGGGCGGGAGCACTTTCGGGTGCTTTGAAGTCCTGCACTGGGGGCACATTTGGTGTCCCTGTGCATACCCCAGTTCAAACCGGATCAGGGGCTTGCAGCCCCTGCTTTGGCGCGAACTGGACAAAGGGAAAGGGGTGTAGCCACCCCTCTGCCCTGACCCACCCATAGGTGGGGCCACAGAGTAGTCCAACCCCTATTTTTAGAATAAAGGTAGGAACCCAGTCCTTAGGACTTTAGATTATACCTGGACGAAACTCTGAAACTGAATCCTGGACCTTCGACGCTCTACGACAAGATTAGAGGACTGAAGAATCTCCCTTGGGGTCAAGGAGTGACTCCCCTGCTTGGCAGGCACCAAAGAAGCATCTGTCCGGTTCGCATTTCTGAAGCTCCCGTCAGACGCCGAAGTCATTGCATCACCAGAGGTGGATTCTCAGACTTCCCGAGGCTACCCTGAGTCCCCAGCAAAGCTGAGGCCCGTGGCTATCGTGGGTGACTTGAGACCGTGACCCCTGGACACCGAGCACATTTGCAAGTGCATCATCTTCTGGGTCTCCCAAGAAGTCGTGCTTTGGGCTCCGAGTAGCCCTAGCCTCCAGCACCACCTGCACCGAAGATCACTGGCCCCCACTCCACGAGTGTCCTGTAAGCCAGATCCACGTGCGGCGTCACGAGGCTCCTTCGCGGTCGCTAGCCCGTTGGCTAGTAGCCCTTAACGAAGGCCAATCCTTTTCTTACTTGGCATCCTGGTTGCTCCAGGCCTGCCCTCACTTACCCTCGCTGGGTGAGTTCCACAGACCTTGCTGGTCTGCAGCATCGACGATCTACATCTTCACCGAGACTTGCCGTTGCCAAGGCTTGTTGGGTCTAATCCGGTCGCCGACACCTCAACACTCGACAGACATTATGTACCAGCCCGAATCCTGCTCCTGGTTGCCGACAACGCCTCCTGGACCTCGTGGCTGAAGAGTCAAGACGACCATCAACGCACCTGAAGCACTCGACATCAGTGGGCATCTGTCCATCGCCTTCCTGGTCACTGGCTAATGACCCAGACTCTGTCCCCTCTGCTTTCAGGTTCTTCAGAACTCCGATCCACTCTTGGATCCACCCGGACACTTTTCTCTTGGCCGCCAGCAGCACTTTGCAGCAGATCGCCATTCGAATCGACGACGAAACCCGATCCCGAAAGGCACCTATGCACCCGGCTTCCCTGGGTGAGGTAACACGAGTACTCCGGTGCTCCCGTGGGTAGAGACTCTTCAAAGTCCTAGATCTCAAAGGGTTTTGTCCTAGTCCTCGTTTAAGTGTCCCTTTTCTCTATTTTCCCGATCCCGACTTTCTCCATAGAAGTCAACGGCGTATCGCGGTTGTGTATTTACACTGCACGCGTCTCCCGTAGGTCCCCTGTGTCACTACCTTGGGTGGTTCCTTGTGGTCCAAGCACTTCTAGAGGCTCTAGGCCTAGTGTCTAGTTCAGTCGTGGTTCGCATACCACTTTATTGGTATATGGTTTGGTACGCCCCTAGGGCCCAAACGTGTATTTGTGCTATTACTGTGAATTAATAACTTATAACTTATGTACTTCGAACTCTAGCCTCATAAAGAGACTAGAGGGGTGTGTTTAGCAATAAATACATATATTTTGAATATATACCTGGTGTGGTGCTCTTTCATTTGATCACTCAAGAGATTATAGACTGGTAAAACAAGCTGCTTTACATTCCTTCAAGACTTAGCCTAAAGGCTGCTCTCCATAGCTACCACTAGGATAGCTTTCAATAAGGTTGTCTTTAACCTATCTCCAATAAGGGGTTGTTTGGACTGGTGCAAGGTGCCCACTATAATTAGTGGACAGCATATGCCAGGCCAACTTCTCACAACCACTAACCCACTGGTCCTTCCACTGGGGACTGCGTCCCCCTCACCCTTTTCTCTGGACTCATGCACCCTCCCCACTGTAGCGGTGCTGCCAGACACCAGACCTGGTGGGATGCTGGTTACAGCAGTCCTCCTCAGTTCACCTGACAGTTTGGGATCCCCCTCAGGAAATGTCCTCCCAGTACAGACTAGGCCTCCCTCCTGGTGTTCCCTTATGGAACCAACCAGGCCCTGGGACTGGGTTTTGGGTATCTTGGGACACAGCCCACTTCCACTCCTTCTCCTCTGAGACAGGACGGGGGACCCTACACCCCTCCCACTACACTGGGACCTATCTGGGCTACCACAAACGTCCCCTACCTCACTTGGTTGGGAAAAACCTGAGCCACTCCCTTCAGGATCACTCCCAAAATCTTCTTCAGACCCTCTGGAATCCACCAAAAGGTCTGCCTTAAGCGCAAGCTCCCTGGAATCAGAGAACTCACACTCCACAGGGTGTTGTCGTAGCTCTGGAAAACAGGGACTTAAAATATGCTCTCCAACAATTGAATCACACAGCCCCCCACAGTTGTTAACCAAGCTACCCTGTGCCCCACCATCCAGTGCCTCACACAAGTACCCCACACCACTCTCCTGAGATTGGCAAGACAGTGTATGACTGTCTCTGTCACTCAAACCACACTCTTCTGGGTGGTCTCCACACTCACACACCAGGACTCCTACCATGGGGGAACCCCTCTCCCTGCACCTCTCATCTAGAGTCAGTAGAATGTCTCTCCCAATACCAGGAATATGATCCCCTGTGTCAGTTCCCCAATCCACCTCAGGGACACTGCACACCACTGGAGCTACCTCATAACCCTGAACCCCTTGGTGTATGGCAACCTCCTCCTTCAAGTCAGGCGCCACATCTCTGGGTGTGTGTACTTCTCCCTCAGCATTAGACACTACATTTTTGCTGCCACCATCTGAGCTGGCCTCCACCTCCAACCCACCCAAGCTCACTTCATGAGCTGCACACTTTTTCTTTTTCTTGGTTAAGACACTCATGGCCTCAAGCCTCTCAAGTGCCACATCAAGCACCCTCATTCTTACTTCATGTGCCAAGCTCAATGTAAAGTTCTTCCAAGGCATAAATCTTCCTGCTCTCCTCTGCCATCTTTTCTCTCTCTATGGCAGCTTTTTGCTTCTCCATTTCCAATATTTTCATCTCAAGCCTCATGACTTCTAACTCATGATCTCTAACCCTTTGGTTTTCCTCCAACTCCTCTGGGGAAAAACTTGGTTGCTGCCAGCCCTAGAGGCTACTCTTGACACAGGTAGATCCTCTGACCTGAAACCATCACCTTGTGCATACTTATCCACCTCTGCATCACCTGTCTCCCCAGCATCTTTGGCCTTCCACCAGGCTCTTAAGGCCTTCTATAGCTCTTCCTTCCTGGAGCTGCTCTTCATGGGACATCCAAAATCTTTGCAAAATTGCTTGAGCTGATCTACTCTGTAGGTATGCAAAACCTCAATATCAAACTCCAATTCTGCCATCTCACTTGCTGGTTTACCATTCTGAGACATGATGCATGGATACTTTAAGGGTTACTCAAAAATAGAACCAAAAACAAAACACAGTGGGGTATATTCACAAGAACGTGCGATAAACATCGCCAAAATAGCTTACCGCAACTTCTCACATCGCAGTCCATCGTGGGAAAATAACGCCATGTTAACGTGGCATTCACAACACAGCAATACCGTGCGATAATCGCACGAGAACGCAGCAAATGTCCACGAAACAACTACCGCGACGGCGATAAAAATGCAAACCCCAACGCGAAAAAAGTTGCGATGGGTCCAACCACGTAAAAATCTGTGTGATAACTAGCGAGAGGCCAGCAAGTCCCACGCGTCATGCGGGGAAAAGCACAAGAAAAGCACCCAAAAAGAACACACCAAAAACCAGAGGAACCGCGGAGCACCAAGGATGCACCCGGACCGAGTGCAGAGGACAACGTGAAGCCCACAAGACCCACGGAGGCCCAGCCAGGAAGCCAGGTGTCGTGGAAGGGCAATGAGAAGAGGGAGAGGAAGACGGGGTACAGTGTGCAGGAAACGCGGATCCACCCCACGGATGAGATAGAACACCACCACCAACTGTACGTCACCTCCAACGTGTCATTGGCAAAAAAAGATGCAGAGATGGCAGACCATCTTGGACTATGTGAATGCCGTTGCCACGCCGAGGAGGACAATGGAAGAGGACAAGAGGCGCTGGAATGATGCGAAGGGCAAACCCAAGAAGGAACTCGCTGCCAACATGAAAGCAGCAACGCACATTGGAGGTGGGGGGCCAGCAGAACACCAGGAGCAGGATGAAATGGAGAAAATGGTGGCCACAGTCATCAGTTGGGAGACGGTGACAGGAGCAGAGGACCCGGACATTGCTCAACGTAACCTGACACAACATCAATAGGGTGAGTACCTACCAGGGAGTGGGGGGACGGGGGGAGATGGGCACAATGGCACACATGCACAATTAAGCAGAGCACACTGCACACCCACAATGACTCCGGATCATGTCCCTGATCCCCCTGGAACACTGCAGCACACACACAAACACCAAGTAGTCCCACCTCCACCATGTGCCCAAAGGGTCCCCCACCCAACACATCACCAATCACACAACCAACACATGCACACGTGCGAAACCCAGCGAAGATGCGTATCCGTCAGCCACACTGACAATGCAAGAGACACTACATGACGAGTAGCATGGCTGCAGTCCAACTATCATGTCAATGTGCAGGCCACGACACTGATGCGGCTGAGTGTGGGCCAGATCCGCAAAGGTGCAGGTCACACTCGGACACATCCACGTGCACAAAAAACCCCTGACGCCAACTACACATCCGCCTACCGACCATGACCACGAGTCACAACACGACGAAGGGCACAATTCACTCAAGTCAGCAACATCTCAGCACTGTAGACGCACAGAAGTGAAAGGCACACCGCCTGAAAGGGATGAGTGGCAGCCAATTCAGAGCTGCAGGGGCGACTCAGCCACAGTGCAGCATACACACATAAGAATAAGAGCACCCTAACATTGTCAACAATGTGGTACATACTGCAACACTTCCACAACAGAACACAGGACACAACTGGTGCTGCATGCGTGCACAAAATTGCCAAGCACATCTGGCATTGCAGGAATCCGTGACATGGCAATGGACGAGTACAACCTGTAACCTGTATCAGTTTTATTTACACATGCAGTGCCAGTGGACAATTTGTACTGTCCCATTATTGTACAGGACGGACACAAAGTGACGTGCTCAGGTGAAGAAATTGGCAATGAGGGTGTTCCTACGGGCTATTCCTGCTGCAGCTGCAGTGGGGTGTGGGCCACCTGCCCCATCGTCCTCATCATCGTCCGGTGCATCTGGCACTGGGATCCATGGGGCATTGGAGCACACACAGATGTTGTGCAAACACAACATGCAACGATCATCTTGCACACAATGTCTGGCCTGTACAGGAGCCTTCCGCCTGTAATGTCCAGGCACCTGAAACGTGAGTTCAACACGCCAAATGTGCGATCCACGATGCCCCTGGTGCGTTTGTGGGACGCATGGTACTGCCTCTGGGCATGTGTGTTCGGATCTCGGAGGGGTGTCATCATCCAAGTGCAGAGTGCATATCCCTGATCACCTGTGACAGTGCAGAGAGAGATGAGTCAATTGGTGGTTCGGCATGATGTTTTGGCAGGCACACTAGTCCAGTGACGCCTGTGCTGGCTGTGCGTGGGGTGAGTGTAAGACAGCCCCCAGGGAGTGTTTGGTGCTGGCAACAACTACAACAGTCATCACTCAATCAGAAGTTCAAAGTACAAACAGCAAGGGACCATGACTTGAGGTGCACAGAGTTAGTGGCCCCGGATGCACAGCAGCCGGCACGGGCACACCGCCACGGGACGGTGACTTGCAATGCACTGGGTTAGGGCCATGAGAGCTGAGCAGGTCCTTGTCGATGTCCAAGGTGACTGTCGCTGAGTGTATCGTGGGACAGTGGAAGGTGTTCCCCCAGGGCACGATGCAGAGGGCACAACCAAGCAGTAACAGGCAACATGGGGGAGATGAATGCCACAGACTCATGCCAAACACCAAGTCCGTACCTGCCAGATGATGAGGACGACAACCCCCATGCCACAGACTCAGGTACCACCAAAGATCAACCAGAGAATGACCATGACTCACGGCGCACGGAGTCAGTGGCACCAGGGCTGCAAGTGGATGCAGTCTGCGATGAGGCGTGTACATTGCTGTAGACTCAGCCATTCAGAACTCAAGACCCAGTCACAAATGTGGGACCTACTTGACCGCAGTGTCGGCCGGTGGCAGCGGTGTGCCTGGGCCAACCGCAGTTCAGCCAGCTCCTCCTGGAACTCACACACACGGCGTTGGAATGTCATGTGGTGATGACGTGTGGCTCACGGGGGCTGAGGCACAAGAGCTGAGCATGTGTGCAGCCTGCGACGATGCCGTGCCCTGGCTGGTCGCGCCTTGATGTGATTGGTGTGAGGCCGGCTGGCCCGCAGTGCATGCCGGAGCCAGTAGTCTGCAGGGGCCCACAAACATGTGTCGCCGGCTTGCGTTGAACAGGGTCAGTGGCACCACGTGTCACCGGCTTGCGTTGAACAGGGTCAGTGGCACCACGTGTCGCCGGCTTGCATTCAACAGGGTTAGTGGCACCACGTGTCGCCGGCTTGCATTGAACAGGGTCAGTGGCACCACGTGTAACCGGCTTGCGTTGAACAGGGTTAGTGGCACCAGGTCAGTTGGTGCTAGTGTTCGGTCACCTCCGTAACGAGGATCCAGCTTTCATCCGGACTGAACCGCATCTTCCTCTTACTCCTCTCCGTGCGTTCACTGGTATGGACTCTGCCATTCATGAATCACGACTGATTGCTGGATGTGGGACCTACTGGACCGCAGTGTGGTCCATGGGCAGCGGTCAGCACGGGCCCACAGACACGTGTTGTGTGCTTGCGATGCAGACTTTGGCTTCACTGATCGGAGGGAGTATAGTGATGTGGTCGCTGCCATAGACATTTGGTCACTGCCATTCAAGGCTCAGGTCAATATATGCCACCAACTGGGCCGAAGTGGACGCCGGTGGGGTATGTAAACAAAAAAGGAGTGCTGCCTGCGTCGTGGAGGACAGCGATGGTCTGAGGTGGCTGCCAAGGTCGCGGGCCTGGGGCTTGGAGCTTGCACCGGAACGTGGTGGGCCCTCTTTGACACACGCCGGTGTCGGCAGGTGAGCGAAGCGGCCTTGGTGCGCTGGGGCACGCAAGACGGGTCTGGGGACCAGCGGCCTGGGGTGCACCAGGCGCACAGGGTCGCAAGCCCCGCCGCTCACTGAGTCGGCCTCGTGGCGGGCTGAGTAGCGTTGCCCTGGCAGACACGTTGGCCATTCCAGAAGAGAACCATGCCCAGAGCGACAGGGGGGCAGATTTACAAGCCCCTTACGCCACTTTTGCGCCGCCGTTGCGTCACTTTTGTGACGCAGTGGCAGCGCAAATCATGCACCATGCTGCGGGGGATTTACAACGTGACGCATCTAGGGAGATGCGTCACGTTGTAAATCCCTGCGCCACATGAAACCTGCGTCAGGTTTCATGTGGGCGTGCCGGCGCAGGGGGGGGCGTTCCTGCGCAAGGAAGCCCCGTAAAAGTGATGCAGTGAAATCTACAAGATTTCACGGAGTCACTTTGCGTCCCTGCTGCGTCAAATCCTTACGCCTGCTTCAAGCAGGCGTAAGGAGTGACGCAGCATGTTAGGTATAGGGCACCCCTGAGCAGTACTGGAGTTACGTCGCACTTGCGACACGACTCCAGTACTGCGCCACCCTTCCGCTGACAGATGCGTCACGCATCTGTTTATCCTTGCGCCATGATGCGCCGCATTGTAAATGCGGCGCATCTGTGGTGGCGCAAGGGTAAACTTGCGTCACGCATCTTCCCTGGCGCATCCCTGCTGATTTGCAGGGATGCGCCAGGGAACGTAAATCTGCCCCAGGGTTTTTATTCACACCCCTACACAGGCCTGGCATACGCAGGGCCAACCCACTCCACCCACGCCTACAGGGGGGTACGTAACAAGCGACACTTCCGCGTTCTACCCCACAGCCTGGGCTGACATAGTAGCGTCCACTGGCCACTACACTACATGCACCAGCAGTCAATGTCCACATGACCATTTCCGTGGTTTGCACGCTCAAGTCTGTCCAGCACATCCACGCTACACTTGTCATTGGGTAGGTTCTCATTCATTAGTCACTTGCCTCCTACGCACATGCCTGCTTCCAGCCTCTCCACACATTCTGCTATTGTGTGGCTGTGGTGCCATGCCATAGCTGGGTTGTGTACATGGCAAGCCCAGGTTCCCAATAGTCGTGTCTGGTCGGTGGGCATGTTGTCTGGAATGTTGCATGTAGTTTTGCTGCGTGCCCATTCCTAGGATCGTGAGTTGCATGACTGTGGAGTTGAGGTGTGTGGTGTGTTCATTTGGTACTTACCAACGAGCAATGCATTTCCATAGGTGCCATCCTGGAAGCGCTGGTTGATGATGGACTGCTGGAAGATGACTGAATCATGCACACTGCCTGGGTAGTTGGCCACAACATTGGTGAAGAGTCCCCGGTGGTCCACTATTGCCTGCACATTGATGGAAGGTGTGTGCTTTCTGTTGCAGTAGTTGTGTGCAGTGTCGGCAGGGGGCATGAGTAGGACATGTGTGCAGTCAATAGCCCCAACACGTGGGGGAATCCAGCAATGGCGTAGAAGCCTTGCTTGGTCTCCAGCTGCTCCTGTGCAGTGTGGGGGAAGTGGAGGTGCTGGGGTACCAGGCTGATGATGGCATCCAGGACAGGTGTGATGAACTTGGATAGGGCTGGCTGTGAGACTCCTCCGACTCTGGCAGTTGTGGGTTGGAAGGTACCAGAGGCCAACATGTGCAGCACAGCCAGCAGCTTTGTCTGCGGATGGATGTTGGTTGTCCGCTGTGTTGGTACCATCAGCCTGTGGGCGATGTGAGTCAGGATGCGGAGGATGGTTGTCCTTTTGAGCCTGTAGTGGGCAATGACCTCCTCTGGCATTAAGTCTGTGAGGCTGGTGCGTTTACGGTAGGTCCGCTGTCTTTGTCTACGCTGCCTCTGTGGTAGTCCGGGGGGATGGGGAGGTCCTGGGGTTGGTGGCGGGCCTGGGGGTGGTGGCGGTGGGTGTTGTGGCCCTCTTGGGTCTCCGAGCTGCATGATCAGTAGCTCCATGGTGTCTGTTGGTCTTCAGGTGTGGCTCTGGTCTGGGCTCCCTTTCAGACTGCAGGTGGTCGTCCCGCTTAGCACCAGCAGAAGGCAGGTGTTAAATACCTGCTGCTACCACGGCTTATCGCCTGTTTTTGACTCGCATCGCAGATCTGGCTGTCCGTTGTGAATAGCAGGGTGTTGTCTTTTCGTGTGTTTTTGCACGGACACGCCTATTCTGCATCTCATTAGCGTTAGTTGGCGGTGTTGGCCGTGGCGATGTTTTTTGCGGCAGCTATCGCGGGTTATGTGGTGATGTAGGCAGTTAGCACCAGCTTGCGAAAGGGGCGGTAATTCTATCGCCACTTTTGCTGCGCTAAAGTGCCAATAACTCGGCGATAAGTGAATATGCCCTCGTATGTGGTTGTGTAGTGGTCTGCACTAAACTAGTGATGTACACCAATCACTGTGGTCAAGTACAAATACAGGTTCAAATCCCACCGCTGCCACCAATGTTAGAAATGGGGGTCTCTAGTTGGCAGAGGTAGGTACCTTTGTCCAAATAGGGACCCTTGCTTCTAGTCAGGGTAAGGGGAAGACACACTTTAGATAACCCCTGCTCACCCCCTTGGTAGCTTGGCACGAGCAGACAGGCTTATCCCAAAGGCAATGTGTAAAGGATTTGTACCAACATTTCCAACACAAATAATTTGGCCTTGGTTCAAAGCTATGCTGGCTAAGCCATTTCCTTCAGTTAGTGACCAAGAAGACATTTGTTGTAAATGCAATTTGAGCTTTAAGTTTAATATTGCATGGTCGCTACCTTGAACATACTCAGTTTAGAGTAACAAGAAGTTATGAAACAAGTCAGAGCTGAACATGATGTAATCAAAGTCAGAAAAAACACAGACCCCCTTTCTCGTAAATGATGCCAGGACATCCCTATCTACTCTCCCATTTAGAATCACAACATTAATCCGGGGAACAAATCCTATGGCATTCTCCCTCATTCGTCTGCCGTTACCTTAGGTGGAATATTGGATCGGGAATGTTCCAGGCTTCATCAAGTTTATTTTTATGGGCCATTAGTGCTGCATTTGAAATTTTCACATTAAAGTTGCCCATTATTGTCATATGAGAGCTCTCTTCAGACTCATTGATAGATATATACTATTAATTCAAATATCTCAATTAACAGGGGATTGTATTGTAATCCAGGAGGAACATAGATATTAAAATAAAATATCTACGATGTGAACACTTGGTTTGAGTAATTTCATCTTGATATACTGGATATTACTACAAGACAGAGATATTATTTTAAAGTCCCACTGGATCTCAACAGCGAGAAGGATATTAAGACCACCCCTAGGGTGGCCTTTTCTAACCTTCTGTGCAGGAACATCAATTAAATAATAGTTTACCCAGTCAAATTTTACTGTGGACCAGGTCTCTTGAAGGCAAATTAAAGAAGGATTGAATTTTAGCAACCTATTCAGCTTGTCTATTTCTAAACCCACCAAATTCCAGGAGATTATTTCCAGTTAATTGCTAGAAAGGACGTTTAGAAGCATTATTTAATTTATTCTCATTCAAATTCCTCCAAAGCCAGGACCAAAAGACATCAGCATGTTTATTATGGGCTGGTTTTGATTTTGTATTTGTCTTCTTCCTTGGTCAATATGGATTGTGAGTGTCAATAGAACCACTATTGTACCCATTACATTTTAAATGAGAAAAAGAGGATGAAAAATTAACTTCACTATCATGTACCTGACCTAAACTCTGTACTAAGGGCGATTTATAATGTATTCCTCCAACATCAAAACCATTTTTGTATGACCTTTCACAGTCTTATAACACTAATTAAGGAATCAAGTTAGTACAAAATTATACTTGCGCTGGATAGGGATAGGAAAGAGACCAACTAAATTTCTGTTAAAAAAAGGAAATGTAGTTGTGGATAGTCGCGTAGTAAGCCTAAATATATTTGTTTATTTAGTGGCCCATTGCCATTTGGAAAGAGGTCAATGATCTCAAAAACTTTGAAGGTATTAGGAGTAAGTTCAACCTTTGTTTACTCGCTGTTTGAATTTACTGATGTAACAGCACAGGTAGATGACCTTCCTTCCATTGGAGGTTTTGGGCGGGTAAATTCAGATGCATGCAGGTTTAGCACAGCTTGCCTTTCTTCTGCAGGTATAAGGAGGGAAATGGAAAATACTTGTACTTCCTGAGTAACTGTCTTTTTTGTAGGCATTTTTCCACTTACTCATTTAGTTCAATTAATATATTGATCATCAGTCTGTGAATTATATTTTATCCTTCAGGACCTTCTTTTAGTAATTCTGCAATTTACTTTCCTCCTTTTCCTTTGTCTTAATGCTATCAGCCTTTCTTAGTGAAACTTTGTTTATTGTTGGAGGGCCATTAGATACAACAGGCACATTTTCTCTATCACTGGAGATTTTATGCATATTACAAATTGGAAAACAAGAATACAACTCTTGATTTGATTTTTTTCTGAGATTAAAGTATGAAGGGAATATACTGTTCTTTTCTTGTTCCCCTTCCTTCCTTTTCTTTTTATTTTGCCTGTGTGCTTTGCACTTGATTTTTTTTGGAGATTCTTATCTGATGGCAGTTCTGCTTTGATTAGTTAAAGATTTTAATATTGCTGTTTGAATTTCTAAAGTTTGATCAGAATTGGAACTTGTCATTTCTAGAAGTGTTAGAATAGATTAAAGTATCCTTTGCAGTGCCTGCATGGTTTCAGAGATGTGAACTCAGGGAGATATTTATGAAAAAGGCACACAGTGCAGCACAGCAAGTCACCAAGGGGCATATTTATAAGTCACTTGCGCCGCCAGAGGGTCACTTTTTGTGACGCTCCAGTGGCACAAACTACAAAATCATATTGCTGAGGTCACGCAAATTCACTTTGTGTGGCTTTGAATGGCCTCATAGATATGGAGTAAGGCAAGGCATGCAAATTGCTGCGTTGTATTACTCTGCACTAGGGAGGTGTTCCATGGGCATTGCGGTGGGTGTTCCCACTCAACACCCATGGATGTTGATGCTTCCCCAGATTTACAAAACCATGTAAACCTGGGGATGTGTCAAAACCTTACGCCTCCTCAGGGGAGGCGCAACGAAGAGAAATAACTTTATTTCTCCTCATGTTTTCCTCTTCCAATGTGTGCTGAATTCTGCAGCACTCATAGATAGAGGAAAAACCTCGCAAGATTGCTTTGTGTAGGAAAGAGCCCCTTCATGCACACAAACAATCCTGCTGACAACACAGGCACCATTGCACCATGGTCCAAGGGTGCCAGCATTGGTGCTTGGCTGCCAAAATGGTGCAGGTGCAGGGGGAAAGGACAGGAATGCACAATATTGGATAAATACGGTGCATTCCTGCCCTTTCACTTTGACGTAGGGTAGCGCAGCAAGGTGACTTGCTGAGCTGCCCTACGCCAAAACCCCATAAATGAGGCCCCAAGTGGCTTGCTACGCTGCACTGCGTGAAAGAGAAAGGGCAGGAATGTGCCATATTTAAAGCAAAACAGCACATTCCTGCCTTTTAATCTGTGCTGGCTCCCTTTTGTCAGCCTAGCGTGAACGCATGCACCCTTGCACCATGATGCAGGGACACCTTCGTGCACAAAAATAATCCTGAGAGGTATTTTCCTCTTTCTATGTGTGCTGCAGACTGATGAGTCTGGTAATACATTAGAAACCATGGAAGTTGCATGGGAACACCCATGCAATGCCTATGGAATGCATTGTCAGGGTAAGACAACACAGCAAATTGCGCTGCGTTGCCTTACTCTTATTATGGAGCCACTCAGGGCCACTCAAAGTGGCCTTGCTTGGCTTCATAATTCTGAATCAAGGTTTGCGTTGCTCTTGCATCACATTGAGTGGTGCAAGTGCGATGCAAACCAACTCCTAAATTGGCTCCATAATCATTTGTGGGGTGGAAAGAAGACAAAAGGGGAAAGTGAGGCGAGCTGGAACATTTCTCAGACTCATTACTCGTTGTACTGTTAAAAAGTTCTAATGTCTCTTTCAATGGTTTGTTCCTGGCAGTGTGGGGTAACTGGCTCATATCAATATCTGATAAAGTAAAATCCATGGGAGGAGCATATATCAAAGAAACCTAAAGGGGGTCTGCTGTTTGACTTTATAGGGAGATAAATTAATACTGTTTATTCCTGTGTTTAAAGAATCCTTTGGTGATGAAGCAGTCTTGCTTGTTACTACAACATCTTGCTGTTCAGTATCAATCATTCTGTTACCTTGTTTTGTATCATTTTCACTTCCTAACAATACCTGAGGTAATTTGGGCAAAAATTCAGGTACAGATGTTAAACCTTCTATTAAACCTATGTGCAAAGATTTTTTCTTCACTCTCTTTATTGTTTGCACTCCTCCTTGCAGCTTCATCACAACAGTTCAATTTCTAAGTTTTAATATTGTCATTTTTAAAAGCAATCCTTTCAATGGGGAAGGGACGAATCAAGTAAGAGCCAAACTGCTGAAAAACTTCCTGAAGAAATCTGAAGAGATCATGCCAGACTCATCACTCCTCAAGAAGTCTGCAATCGCTGCCTCCACCCACAAAAAGAAAGTATTAGAAGCCTTAAGAGTTGATACACACAGTCTTACAGCTTTTGCTTCCTTTTCCTTTGGAGTCAATCGATTGAACAGTTAAGCAGATTTATTGCCAATGTAAACTGTGAGAAAAACCTGGGGGCCTGCAGATGCTGTGAAATGCTGTGCCCCGCCCTTGGCTCCCCAAGTACGAGATACTGCTAGTCACAGTAGGCCCCCGGTCCGTACCCCACTTCCAGTATTGACACGGACAAACTTCTGCAGCACCCACAAAAGTAGTCTGGGACTGAGGATTGCCTAGAGTATCTGTGCTGCAGAAAAAGTTGTGTCGCCCCCAAAGGGCACCCCGCAGGTCTGAGGGGCTGAGTAGAATTTGCTCATTCTCGGCTCGTAGCACGTTCTCCTTTGCCTTCAACCTCATCTTCACCGAAGCCAAAAGATGAACCTACTCACTTCCCAGTTCCTAGTTTCATCTCCTGTGACAACAATTCGGGGCGTGGTGAAGGTTTGTGGGATGGCACGATTGCAGCGGAGAGCTCTGGTATGTACCCAGAAAAACAGTAGAGACGAGGGCCGGACTGGACATAGCGGGCACCGGGTGTTTCCCCGGTCGGCCACCAGGGTGGAGGCCGGTTTTAGAACCCTGGGGGCCATTTTTGTTACCGGGGGCCAGTTTTGCGGCATAGCTCCAATATCGGCCCCCAGCAACAAAAGCGGCACAAAGCTTTCCGCTAGCACCCCCAGGGGCCTGCCAAGCTCTTTGCTAGGGCCGGATTCAGTTCCCAGTCCGACCCTGGTAGAGACAACAGCCGGGTGATAACTTCCAGGAATATCACTCCTAGGTCAACATCCGGACTAATTAATTTAGAGATGGTAATACAATATAAAATTTAAGGTATATCTATGACTGAAGAATTTCTAATGTTTGTGTATCTTAAGTTTGCTTTGTATAGGAAGAATGAATACAGGAGCATATTACCAAGGATTAGCGATAATTATCGCAAAGCGCGCTTAGCGCTGTTTTTTTTATCGCCGGCTATTGCTGGATTTCATCGCGGAGATAACGCGTTATTATCAACGCTTATCTCCAAGGCGATAAAAAATCCAGTGATAGCGGCGAAATCCAGCAATAGCGCGAGAAATCCAGCGATAAATTCACTGCGCTAATGAAAAGCTTGATAATAGGCAGGTGAGGACTTAACCTTACAATCCACCTCCCATTGACAAGATGGCTAAGTCAAGTTTTTATCAGCGATAATCGCGGTTAGCGCACCTTTTTATCGCTTCGCGGGCATTGATAATAGGGGGAAGTTGTGTTTGCGACTGTTTGCAGTTGCTTTTAGTTGGGAATGCCTACTTTGCATGTCATTAGCGATAATTATCGCTGACATGCAAAGCGGCAATAAAACGGCCGCTATCGCCATTAAGTTGTCGCTAACAGCTGTTAGCGACAGCTTGCTAATAGGGCGATAGAAATATCGCCGCTTTATCGGCAAAAAGTGCCGCTAAAGTGGCGATACTGCCCTTGATAATGTGCCCCACAGTTTTTTGTAACTATAACAAAGGTTTAACCTTGTTTTTCCCATTGAATTCAATGTTTTTTATTTTTAATAAAAACTTTTGGAAATCATCGAGTTTACTGTCACCGAGTGGAGTGCCAATGAGTGGAATCTGGTATAGTAGAGTGGAGGAGAGTGTCCTAGAGTACACTGCATAGAGTATAATGTTGTAGAGTGATGTAGAAAGGAGTGGTATAAAGTAGAATTTGGTACAATGGACTATTGTAAAGTAAAATAGTGTAGAGTGGCGTGGCATAGAGTGGAGTGGTGAAGAGTGGAGTAGCGTAGAGTGGAGTGCAGTAGAGTGCAATAACGTACAGTGTAGTACCATAGAGTGCAGTGGCATAGAATGGAATAGCATACAGTGGAGTGAGGTACAGTGTAGTGGCATACAGTACAATAGTATAGAGTGTAGTAAAAGGTATAGTGGAATAGCATCTACTGAAGTGGCATACAGTGGCGTGGAATAGAATGGAGTGGAATTGACTGGAATAGATTAGAGTGGCGTGGCAAGAGCAGAGTTGCGTACATTGGAATTTGGTTAGATTGGAGAAGCGTAGAGAGTTGTTGCGGAATGTACAGAGGCATAGACTGGAGTGGCATAGAGTGGGGTGGTATATAGTGGAATGGCGTAGACTGGAGTGGGGTAGAGTAGATTGGAATAGAGTGCAGAGGCTTACAGTGGAGTGTGTACAGTGGAATACCATATATTGGAGTGGCATACAGTGGAGTGGCATAGAGTTGAATACCATAGAGTGAAGTGCCATATAGTGGTGTTGTGTACGATGGTATAGTGTAGTGGAGTACAGTGCAGTGGCGTACAATTGAGTGTGTTAGAGTGCGGTGCCATACAGTGGAATACCATAGAGTGGAGGGAGGTACAGTGGAATAATATAGAGTGGAGTGGCATACAGCAATGTGTTTTAGAGTTGACTGGCATAGAGTGGAGTGAGGTACAGTGTAGTGGCGTACAGTAGAATAGTGTACACTGCAGTGGGGTAGAGTGGAGTGCCACAGAGTGGAGTGGTGTAGAGTGGAATAGTGTAGAGTGGGGTGGCTTACAGTAGAGCAGCGTACAGTAGAGTGGCATACAGTGGAGTGAGGTACAGTGTAGTAGCATAGAATGGAACAGCTGAGACAGGAGTGGCATAAAGTATAGTGGCGTACAGTGTAGTGGCATACACTGGAGTGGCATACAGTGGAATAATGTATAATGAAGTAGTGTAGAGTGGAGGGCCCTAGAGTGGAGTGGCGTAGAGTGAAATAGTGTAGAGTGGAGTGAGGTACAGTGTAGTGGTGTACAATGGAATAGCTGAGACTGGAGTGGCGTAGAGTGGAGTGGCGTACAGTGTAGTGGCATTGAGTGGACTTTTGCAGAGTGGAATTCCGTAGAGTGGTGTGTTGTAGAGTGGAGCAGGGTAGAGTGCAGACGGGTAGACTGTAGTGGCACACAGTGTATTAGCGCACTGTGGAGTGGTGTAGAGTGGAGTGGTGTACAGTGGAATAGCGTAGAGTTAGTGGAGTGGCATAGCGTAGAGTTGCATACAGTGGAGTAGTGTACAGTGGAGTGGTGTAGAGAGGAATAATGTTGAGTGTTACTGGCATACCGTGTAGGGAAGTCGAGTGGAGTGACATATAGTGGAATAGCGTACACTAGATTAGCATAGAATGGAGTGGAAGAGGGTAGAGTGTAGTAGGGTAGAGTAGATTGGCGTAGAGTGGAGTGTCATAGAATGGAGTGATGTACAGTGTAATAGCATAGAGTGGATTGTCATAGAGTGGAGTGGCATATACTGGAATGGCATACAGTGCAGTGCCGTAGACTGGTGTGGCAAAGAGTGAAGTGGCGTAGAGTGGAGTAGGGTATAGTAGTGTGGCATAGAGTAGAGAGGTGTATAATGGAGTGGTGTATAATGGAGTGGCATACAGTCGAACAGAGTATAGTAAGGTGGCTTACAGTAGAGTGGTGTAGAGTGGACTGGCATAGAGTGAAATAGCATAGAGTGGAGTGTCTTACAGTGGAGTGGCGTGTAGTGGAATTGTGAACAGTGTATTGATGTATAGTGTGGTAGTGTACAGTGGAGTGACATTGACTGAAGTGTCATACAGTTGAGCACCATACAGTGGAATAGTGTACAGTGGAGGTGTGTATAGTGCAGTAGCGTATACTAAAGGGTGTTAGAGTGGAGTAGAATACAGTGGAATAGTGTTCAGTAGAGTGTTGTACATTGTAGTGGCATAGAGTGGAGTGTTATACAGTGGAGTGTTGTTTAGAGTGGAATGTGTAGAGTGGAGGGAGGTACAGGGTAGTGGCATACATTGGAATAGCATAGAGTGGAGTCACGTAGAGTGGAGTGGTGAATAACGGAGTGGGATACAATGGAATAGGGAACACTGGAGTGGGGTAGAGTGGAGTGGCATAGAGTGGAAAGGCATAGAGTGTCAGTGGGTAGGGTGGAGTGGCATACAGTGTAGTGGTGTAGAGTGCAAGGTTGTAGAGTGGAATACCATAGAGTGGAGTGTTGTAGAGTGAAGCGGGGTAGAGTGTAGTGGGGAAGACAGCAGTGGTGCACAGTGTTAAAGCAAACTATGGAGTGGCGTAAAGTGGAGTGCTTTCATGCTATGTGAAATACAAATATATATATATGGGTGTGAGAGGGTGTGAATGGGTGTGAGAATGTCTGTATGGGTATGTGAGTGGATGTGAGAGTGTATGTATGAGTGTCTGAGTGTCTGTGAGAGCTTCTGTGTGTGTGACTGGGTGTGAGAGTGTGTGTATGGGTGTAAGAGTGGGTGTGAGTGGGTGAGTGGGTGTGAGAGTATCTGTACGGATGTCAGAGTGGGTGTGAGAGTGTCTGTGTGTGTGACTGGGTGTGAGATGGTATGCATGGGTGCAAGAGTGGGTGTGGGAGTGTCTGATGGTTCTATGAATGGGATTGAGAGTGTCCTTATCAGTGTCAGAATGGGTGTGAGAGTGTCTATACGGGTGTCAGAGAGGATGTGAGAGTAGATCCCCATGGAAAACTGCATGGGGAAAACACGTTTGGGGACCCTCTCTTTGTCTCAGCCCCCGCTTGATGGATCACCCAGAAATCTTTCAACACAGCAGCTACTGTGAGTGGCAAATTAGTTGTAAAATTTCGTGGCGATTTGTCAAATGGCGCCAAAGTTATTGGGAAAACAAAAAAACTATTTTCCTATGGAAACTAGGTCCTAACTATAAGTACCTCCTGGAGACCGTGGTATGTGACCCGTTGGATAAAGAAATTTAGGGTACTCCCATACCCATTTTTAGCCTGAGCTGTACCTCCATAATGGTCCAGGTACTTAAATATATATCAGGGTTCCGTTATTCATTTGAACCTACCAAGTTGGCAGTGTCCTACCTAGGTGAGAAGATGCACCAATGATGAATCATGCCACCATTGGGTAGGTGAAGTGTCTATTCTTATTATCTTTAATGATCATGTAGGGTAGATCTTTCAACATAGGCATAAATAGTCGCTCAGCTTTGGCATTCTGTTGTGTAGAGTTTAGACTGAGTGGTAGGGTACTGTATTGCATTGTATTGTAATTGCATTTATATAGCGCTTATTACCCCTGACGAGGCTTTGAAGTGCTTTTTCGGTGAGTAGCACGCTACTCCAGAACACAGAATGGAATAATGGTGAATTAGTATAGGGAAATATGAAATTAATTTGAGCGGTGAACACTTTAGTCTGTTATTTGGATTGAACAAGTTAGTGGAGGGATAGAAGAGGGAAGGGTTTGCATTTATATAGTGCTTGCTGCTCCTGATGAGGTGTTGAAATACTTTTTGGTGAGTAGCACGCTACTCTGGAAGCAAGACATTGGAAACTTTTAAGCTATCCTTTATTGATGAATGAAGCTAACTGACAGCCTGCTTCTCGTGGTGAAGTAAATGTTTCAGTTTGCATGTCACAGTGTTTTAGTGACATGGTGAGGATATTTAAGAATGCACAGAATATTTGCTCTCATTTTTTATATTTCTACCGCACTAATCTTAAATTCTATAAGAAAACAAACAGTTGCATTTTGTTAAATTCTAAAGGAAATGCTTCAAGGTGGCTTAAAGTGTGTCACCATTTTTTACTTTGCTACTCCTAAATGTCTTTTGTGAATACTGAAAGTCGTAAAGTTAGGATTTTTCTCAGTTTAGGAGTAGTAAAATTAGGAATCCTAACTTTACTACTCCTAAATGCCTTTTGTGAATACCGAAAGTCCTAAAGTTAGGATTTTGTCTCAGTTTAGGAGTAGTAAAGTTAGGAATCCTAACTTTACTACTCCTAAATGCCTTTTGTGAATACCGAAAGTCGTAAAGTTAGGATTTTGTCTCAGGTTACTTTTGTGAGTCGGGCCCCATATCCCTGAGTCCTGTAATGACCACCACAACATATTGTTCAGTGGCCAATGAGCATTGACTAGTCTCCTTTAAAGTGTCCAACCACCAACCAACAGTACGGATGTACCTATTTTTTCAGCCCCTTCATGATCACCCTTAGCACCTCCTTAAATGCAAATTTCTTGAAAACAGCTGAACAGATTTACACCAAAACACAACAAGCATTGGCATAGCCAATAGGTCTCGCTTTTGGGACCTTATAAGTGTTTAGCCATGCAACAGTTGATGTTGTTGCACCAAGGATATTGTGCTGGATAACTAAACACTTATAAGGTCCCAAAGGCGAGACCTATTGGCTATGCCAATGCTTGTTTGGTTTGCAGTGGAGTAATTATATTTACATAGCGTTATTGCCATAGGTATAAAAAGCAAAAGTAAAAACATTGTCATTTTCAACGCCAACAGCTCTAACTTTAACAAATGCGAGACCTATTGCATTTGAAATGCAATAGGCCTCGCATTTGTTGGATTTGGAGTTATTGGCATTGTAAATGCCAATGTTCTTTACCTAGCCATGTTGCAGGGTGCAGTATCATATGTGCCCAAGGGACCTCTTTTGGCCAAGTAAATTTAACTACAGGGGCCCTGTAAGCGTGAGCCCGAGTCACAATGCCACCCCCTCCCCGTCCCCATTGTCACAGCCATGATGAAAGGTTCGTGATGGTTCTGCGGATGTGGGAAGGCCAGTAGGGTGACTAACCTTGTCAATGATTTGTAATACTTATTTTGAGGAGTAAAACTAGCTTTTTATTAAAGATGACTGCTTGGTAATGTTTTTGCTAAAGGGCAAATCATTTTCTATCTTCCGTGAATGAGGCTTTGTGCACATAGTTATTATTTTCAGATGGGAATGAAACACTGAAAAAGAAATATAGGAGTTGCATGTGCTTTTCATTTTCCCCTCCTGCTTTGAAAGTCGCCTCAGAAGCTAAGAAAACCTCAGCTGGTCAGAGGGCAAGGTGATGGGGGAAGATTTATGGAAAATGCTTATGCTGCATCTAGCTGGCAGCTATTTTTAGCGAGGCTTGCAGGTGCCATTTTTGAAAGCTTACAAAAAGGAAACAAATAAGCCCAGTCAAGAGTCCTACTTTTAAATTCAACTCCTTTTACTTGGAGACATTGTGGTTTGGGCCTGGTGCAGGGATGATTTTTTGTTTTAATGAAATGAGAAGTTTGTTCCCTGTAGTGTTTAACTCCTTGGTGTAAGAATTCGTGGTGGAGAGGGGGCACAGGAGATTTCAGGCGTTAGTTTTATTTTCCTTGTGATGAGTTTGATTATCTTGGCACGGCTGTACTGGACAGTGCCAGTTATGCACAGCTTCTTGGGGCATTTTAGTAATTGGCCTATTTAGGGGCAATTATGTGAAATTGCTACATGGACTTTGCCGTATAAGTATTTTATTTGTTACTTACTATGGTAAGCAACATCTGTAAATATCCCTTGAAGAGGACAAAATGACGGTGATGCAAAGCTTCTCTTAGGGGTGTGTATGGGCTGTTTTTCAAGGAACCTGGATGTATATGGAATACGCAGCCCATATGTCAGTAACTGTGCTCCGGCTACACAAAGGGTGCGATTTTGGGGATTTTTGTATTCGTTTATTTCTTAGTTGAAACTGGGATTAGACTGCATTGAGTCGGTTGAATACATTTCTATAACCAGCACAATTTTATAATAATCAGATCTATTGGAAAGTAAACATCCCCTGCATTTCTTGCTCCACAGAATGAAGAACAAAGTGAAACAGAAGTGGAGCAGTTGCCAGTGGCTCCAGCAATGTGGAAAAATGCCTAATGCCATTTGCGCCACACAACACTGGCCACTAGATGTCCCCAGAGCACTATCTTATTCCGTCAGTACCGTCCCAAGTCAAAGTCCGAGAACCACGGCCTGCACGAGGGGGCGAGACACAGCGCAGGCACGCTAATTAACAAGCGCGATAAGCAGCGTTTACCTTATGGGAGCGAGCAGCGGTGGGCACGATAATTATAAACACATGGCGCCGCTGCTCGCTCCCGCAAGGGAATCGCCAAACGTGCAAGCGTTGCAATACAAAGCAATGCAACACGTGCACGTTTTTGGCTCAAATGCTGCATCAATTCCAAAAGGTCTTTTTTCGTATGCAGCGCATGCGCGCTGCGTAGGCGAGACCTAAAAAGCACACTCTCTGAGTAAAGTTCTAACTTTTTGTCAAAGTTGGTGTAATTCCATTCAGAAGTTGTTTCTGTATCACTTCCCAAATTTTCCTATGGGAATTAACATGGAAAATCAATGATTTAGGGCTCCCATTAGTCTTTTTCCTTGCTTGACGGATCACCCTGAAACCTTTTCAGAAGGAGCTGAGGTAGATGAACTTTGGTATTGGAAAGTTTCATGAAGATTTGTCAAATGGCGCCAAAGTTATTAGCAAAAGAAAAAATGCTATTCTTATATAAACTCTGACCTAACTATAACTACACAGTGGAAAACCAGCTCTGTGTAATATATACAACTCTGATAATGGAGACAATGAAGATATACTAACAGCTGCCATATCATTTCTTCATGACTACACATTTGGCAAAAAATGGATCAACCATATAAATGATTATTTCACCTGTGTCAGGTATTTATTCACATTCCAGTGCTTAGAGGAAGCAATCTATCTGAAAGGAACCATTCTACAGTGGTGTGGATCAATCGACTGAGAAATGCTTCCCCCTACTTTTGGTGCGCATATTTACAAGTTCCTCCAGGATGGTGGGAATAATCAACAGGGGCTCAGGCGGCTATTACTGTACATGGCTACAACAGCTGAACAGTGTTTAAATACTATAGCAAAGTAAAGTCTTTTACAGCACGCGGCCATAGCAGCCCATGCAAGGTCCTCTAACTACAGAGAAGACACACAGGATCGCCTGTCACACCTCCGCTCCAGTGCATGCTCTATACATACTCTGCTTGTTGATCTGGAACTGAAAACCTTCATCCATAGTGTGACTGCCACCGTGAGGCTCCACTGTGCAAGCCTTGTTGTTGAGGGGCCTGCTCTCTTCTTCTTCATGCTAAGCAGCCAAATCCACCTTTAGCCACCAACGAGGGCCCGGGTTGGTATACCTACGCTATTGAACCGAGGTGACGCTTTAGCATTAGACTACAAGCTCCCCTCTCTACTGGAGGACCTATAATGCAAGAGATTTGCATTATTCATATTACCAAGCAGTAACACCAAGTAGGTGCTGTCGTTTTATATTATTAGCAGGCAGACTGTGTGCAGTTATTCAGCACTATTAAAAGAGTGGTATCAGGGAGTTAGATCCTTGGTCCGGAAGAAAAGCCATGGGGTTTGGCTTGAAACATGTATACCATTAGAAAGGCAGGTACATTATCACCTATACTTTCTACCTTTTCCCTGTTTTTTACCATACTGCCATGAGGTCAGATTAAAATAGCACTTACCTACCAGGCAGGTATTTTTAACTTTTCACATAAAACCCCTCCACTTCTATTTTCATCATTTAGAATATATCTATGTGTTTCTGCATAATTCGTAGGCCATTGCATGCCCAGTTCAGCAGCAGAACCCGATGAAGAAGCATGCCACCAAGGGGTAACCCTGGTGGGTGAGGGTTATATAAGAAAACTTAGGGGCATATTATCAAGAACGGCGATAAAATTATCACCGCTTTAGCGGCAGAAAACTGCCGCTAAAGCGGCGATAATGGGCTTGATAATATGCCCTGGAGAATTCCAATAGAAGCCCATGTTCACACCAGAACATGGACTTCTATTGGAATTCTCAAGGGCATATTATCAAGCTCATTATTGCCGCTTTAGCTGCAGTTTTCTGCAGCTAAAGCAGCGATAATTTTAACGCCGTTCTTGATAATATGCCCCCAAATGTTTTCTTTATCTTGTGGAGGGTTAGTTCATCTAATACAGACCGGCTATTTTGTTTTTGGTACATATCAGTAGAAGGACGAGCCTTTCTGAGACTTTCCTCTTATATCCTCCTTTTTTGTGTTGAGCAATGTTCCATACAGTGTGAGAAATGATTTACCAAGATTTTACAAGGCATGTGATCATGGGAAATCATAGAGCATGTTGATGTAATGCTGGCACACAGAAAATCTGGTGAATTGTGCCTCTGTAGACCTTGGATATTGCAGCGATGCAATTTAGGTTAAGAATTTACCTTTACAGAGGATTGAAGGTTTGATTACAAAAGTGGAGTAGGCAAGTTGGCTCACCAAATTAGATTTAAGAGCAGCTTATCATCAGGTGAATTAGGCACAGAGTCTCGTTATGATGACATTTATCAGCTTTCTAGAATGCTATTTGGCTTAGCTTGTGCAGTTGCCATTTTTCAAAAGCTAATACCAAAACTCTTTGTAAACAATCCATCAGTAGTTGGATTCCAGGTTGACATACTAATATTCACTGAAACAGAACTGAGTATGACAAAGCCTTTGAAGATGCTAAACAGCATTAAAAAGAAAAATAAACACACCAGACATGCGTATGAGGGAGTGCTATACTATTGGGCAGCACACATGCTGGTAATAAAAAAACTGGCTATTTACAGCTCGGCATGATCCTTCCTTTTGCCTAGAACTCGAGGGGCTTAAGTCAAAAGGGGTGCTCCACTTCTTATACATGCCAGGGACCATGTTGTCCTCGCATGAAGTTATGAAAACAACACTGACAGTGTGGAACAATGCCATATGCCACATAAACTGGTTTAAAACCCCCACGCACGAGACACTTCTATGGGTGGGTAACTGGCTGGCTTGTGCCAACAGGACCTGCGAGTATAAAGGATGGGATATTATTGGTTCTTGAAACTGGGGATTGTGTTGTGGGAGACACATATGAGGTCGTTTGATGGACTTAAGAGGTAGTACCATCTACACAACTCACCATTTTTCAGATTCTTGCAACTGCGGAGCATGTTAGAACTGTTGGGGAGGCCCCTGTACGGCACTCCCAGAGTTTAGACCACTAGTGGCATGGTTGGCTATGGAACCATTAGGGATGAATGGGATTTAGGGTTTGTATCAATCTCTCCTGGTTAATGGCCAGACTCGATGATAGACTTGCAAAAGTGGCAGGAGGATGTAGGGGCCTTGCGGAACAATGGCACCCTGGGTTCTTATGATACTGGGCATCTCCATCTTGTCCAGATTAATTATTGCACAGGGTCTACTATGCACCTGAATGGCTATGGGTAACGGGATGTAGGCCCAGCCCAAACTGCATCAGATGCCCAGAAGAAAAGGCAACTTTATGCATATGGTTTGGGCTTGTTCAGTTGTAAGGTGATTCATGTGGCAGGTGGAGGGGGACATGAAGAGAGTGTTGGAATGGCTTACTCCATTGAGCCCCAAAACAGTTTTGCTGGGATTGTTGGATGAGGATGGAGGGTTTAGACCTGTACATCTGCTGCTGGGTGTGGAGTGCGCGATCACTAAAAAAGACATGGCATGCTGATGGATGACTCAAGACGCCCCCATCCAAAGTGAGTGTCAGAGAGGCATAGATTATTGTGCAGTTATGGAAAGAGAGATGTACTTAGCAAGAGATTGTCCTCCCAAGTATGATAAAATCTGGGAACCATGGCAGGTATTCTTAAACAAGGGGTTTGCTTGATGGGGATGGATGGTGGTGGGGAGGGGGTTGTATTGTTTGGATAGATGGTACCACGCTGGAAGCCAGACTCCTAAGGAGACCCTTCGTATATGGTGAGGAACGTGTAGGGTCGTGCGAAATTATTGGGTCTGTATGTCTGTCATCATTGGGTATTTCGATGCTATGCACTCTTTTAACATGGAGGCTATGTACAGTTAGTGATGCAGATCACTATGTTATATACTCTGATAAACATTTTTGGGGAAAAAAGTATAGATTATGGTAGGGCTTGTGGGAGAAACACAGGAGTGTCGGTGAGAAAAGTAGCAGACTTACTACTATAGGGTATGGGATTAGGGAGAAGTTTAGGGAGGGCAAGGGAGGGGTTTAGAGAGGGAATCCACCAACACACACAAGATTAAGCTAATTGCATTACTCTGTGGGTGGAGACAGGTAACTTAAACTTTTGAAGTAAGTTTGCACTCCGAGTCGTGAACACCAAAAGTAGCAAGCTTACTACTAAGTGTAAAATTACACAAAAGTGTAACTTACCTTTTATTTTTATGACTTTGAATTTGCATAACGTACATGTCCTCAAAGAGTGGTCTAAAGCACCTGAAAACGTTTTTGAAATATCCAGTAATAAGGAAATTAAGAGATAATTATGTACCTCTCCAGCATTGAAGACTGCCTCCTTTGAAATTTATTGGGGGCATTGTGCAATTTCTATATTTCTTTCTAGTAATTAGTGTAATTTTTATATTTGATTATTTTGCTTTTAAACAGAATAACATGAAAGTGCTTTCGCTGAGCATATGTATAAAACCTTACGCATAATGCATTCAAGAAGGAATATCAAAATATTATTGTCACTTTAGAGGGAAAGGTAAGCTCACTTCATACATTGTCGTTTGCTCTTTTGTTTCACCCTACGTCAATCATTTCAACAGAGAAAAAGTTTACTTATCATTGAAGACTGCAATATTATCATAGGTTTTGTCAGAGGAATCCAATTATAGCAGCCACAAAAACAGAAGTAGTCTTTAAAAAAGTGCTGTTTAAAATTACACAGGCGAAGAACTGAGTTCCTGTAAGATGCATTCTTCTATCAAACATTAACCCAATTTTAAAAGGTGAGCATTTTGAAGTAGCTGATTTTGATTCATAAAGAATTTGCTGTGACTTACTCCTGGGACTCTCCTCACTTACTCCTGGAATTCAGGAGGCAGTCAACAATACTCCAAAAGTAGGCCACACCTTCTCACAGCAAAATCTTTGTGAATCAGGTCCAGAGGTGTGCACAATTAAAACTCTACGGGGCATATTCACACGGAAGTGGCGAAGTGAGGCGTTAGCCGTCATGGCTTAACGCCTCACTTCGCCACTTCAGAAACGCAAGGCTGCACCATATTCACAAGGATATGGTGCAGCCTTGCGTTTCCCCCTGCACTGGCGCTAAGTGTAACAGCTTAGCACCAACGTAGGCACCCTTGCACCATGGTGCAAGGGTGTCTGCGTGCAAGGGAAGATTGTGTATGTACAGGAAGGTCCCCCTTCCTGCACATAAACAATCTTGAAATTATGTTTTGTGACTTCTATGTGTGCAGCTTAATGCAGCACACACAGAAGTTGCAAAACGGCATTTTCAAGAAATGATTGTTTATGTGCAGGAAGGGGTACCTTCCTGTACATACACAATCATTGGTCTTTTGCTGTTTTCATGTGTGCTGCACAACGCAGCACACATGAAAACAGCAAAAACGAGGAGAAATTAAACATTTCTCCTTGCTTCGCCGGGTTAAGACCAGGTTTTCCCTGGTATTAATTCTGGCGCTGCCTCCTATTTACGCTGCTCTTGTGAATATGAGGTAGCGTCAGAAGCAATGGGTGCTGCGGTGGAACGCCCACTGCAACACCCATTGCCCTCCCTTTCACGCTAAGTATAGCGTGAAAGGGGGCCTTATTCACAAGGCAGCGTTAAGCCACGTTAAGTGGCTTAACGCTGCCTTGTGAATAAGGTGAAGCCCCTATCGCCACAGGTACGTCGAAAAAAGTGACGTTCCTGTGGCGATATGAGCTTGTGAATATGCTCCTACAAGTGATTTTTTGTGTGGTTTGTGAAATTTGCGAGATTTTAGTGAAAAGAAAGATTATGTATAAGAATTTAGCTCTAGAAACATCTAAATGTTAGCTTTGTAGGATGTTTCTCCAACAAATTCTACTTTTAAGACTGGTTTCCCCCACTGTTTTAAACTTCACAAAGTGAAGGGAAGTTCTACAAAGATTTTAAGAAAGTTCACATAACTTGCTGAAGCAAAGCACTACAATTTAACACTTGGCTAGTTAGAAAGCTTTCTTCTGCAAAAGGGTTGTAAGGTTTGACCACATCAATGATCAAAGAAATATGTTGCTTTTTCAGATAGTGAAAATTGGGGCATCATAACTTCAAGAAAAAAAGGTACCACACTCGTGTGTGACTGTCAACAGGAGCCACTCTTGACCTATTCAGAGTTTTATTATACATTGGATGATGCAACAAAAATATCGCATGGCTTCTTTCCGGTATATTTGCTGATATGGTGTCACAGACTTTATTGAGCAATTAAAAAATACACACAAGGGAAAATAGTTCATTTTGTTGTGTTTTTTTCAAAATCTGACTTTCTCCCGATCGAAGAACCCAGTTTCAAATATGAAAAGGGCACTTTTTTCTCAGTGACATTTAATTCCACTCCGTCTGCCAATGTTTCTGTGGCTACAATTGTTCCAGTAGTTCATGAAATAAAGCCCTTGGTTGCTGGCCTGGGCCGCTAAATTGTCGTTCTTTCAGATTCGATTTCTCCATAGAGTTCTGCTAGTTTTTGAAATTCGGGCCCCCAGTCATCAAGATAATTGTAATCCTGCTCAGAATGTGTAGTGACAGAGTCAAGAGAGCTTATTGAGCCCGCCTCAGATCTCTGGCCTTCGTAGGCATAAGTCTGCAGTGAGTCGTACGGAGGCCCGCTAGTGTCAAGGTCCGCTTCTGCCAGTCTCTGCTCTATGAACTCCTGAACGTTTATACTGTCAAAGCTTGACGGAGTCTGGTGCCTCGGGGTCGAAAAAACATCCGGTCTCACATCCCTCCGGTATTTGAGATCCTCCGCAGCGGAGGGGTTTCTGAGCGCTACGATATCAAACGCTTCCGTGTCTTGCTCCCCGCCACCTTCGTCATCATATGTGACTATGTTTTCCCTGATGTCCTCCTCCGAAATAATCAGTGGCTCCTTTTTGCTGCGTCGCAGTGTGATGAAAAGGACCACAATAACTGCAGGAAAAAAACAAAAACATTGGATTAGTTCCATAAAAAACAAAATAACAGACATTAACTGGACTAAATAAAAGTCAAAATAGATATCTCTACTAAAACCAATATAACAAATGAAATCAGACACTTTATTTATATCACCAAGAGATTCATAGAGGGCTATTGCATTTCTAATGCATTTGACACCTTTTTCTTTCTTTGTAGGTCGGTCACCCACGTTTCAACTACATACAATTGTATAGATCTATATTAGTATTTTCACACATCTCCATTCCGTTGCTTGGCATTATACACTGTGGGACAGATTTACTAGCATTTTACACTTGGTTTGTGTTACAAAAGTGACACACACTGGCACAAAATGTTTATTTGTGATTTACTTTCCAGCGCCTGAAACTAACAAAGCATGCACACACCTTTGCACTATGGTGCAAATGTGGGTGCATCGCCCTAGGCAGGCTGATTGTGCACCAGCGCTAAGTGAAAAAGCAGGACAGCATCATATCTTTGTAGGTATGGTGTTGTCTTGCTATATCCCTCTCACAAAACGCAGTGCAGCAACTTTGGGGCATATTTACAAGCCCCTATCGCCACTACAAAGTCACTTTTCTCGACGTTGTGGTGGCGATTGACTCTTCATCTTATTCGCAAGGCGACGTTAAGCCACTTAACGTGGCTTAACGCTGCCTTGTAAATAAGGCACCCTTTCACGCTATACTTAGCGTGAAAGGGGAGGGCATTGGGTGTTGCTATGGGCATTCCAGCGCAACACCCATTGATTTTGACGCAGCCCCATATTTACAAGGGTGGCGTAAATATGGGGCAGCGCCAAAATTAAGACCAGGGAAAACCTGGTCTTACCTTAGCGAAACGAGGAGAAAGGTTTAATTTCTCCTCGTTTTTGCTGTTTCCGTGTGTGCTGCGTTGTGCAGCACACATTGAAACAGCAAAACGTCAATGATTGTTTATTTGCAGGAAAGTGTCCCTTCCTGCACATAAACATTAATTTAAAAAAAATTACGTTTGCAACTTCTATGTGTGCTACATTAAGCAGCACACATAGAAGTTACAAAACGCCATTTATAGATTGTTTATTTAATAATAATAATGATAATATAATGATTGTTTATTTGCAGGAAGGTGTCCCTTCCTGCACATAAACAATCTTCCCCTGCAACACAAACACCCTTACACTATGGTGCAAGGGTGCCTGCGTTGGCGCTCGACAGCTTAATTTAGCTCCAGCGCAGGAGGAAACGCAGAGATGCACCATATTCTTGTAAATATGGTGCAGCCCTGCATTTCTAAAGTGAGGGAGCGTGTTGTTAGCCTTCTTGGCTTAACGACACGCTTCGCCACTTTACCAGAGAATATGCCCCTTTGTTTGCATGTGTACTGTACTGCAAAGCACACATTAAAAATTGTAAAAAAATTAAACTCTGCCTGACTGTAGTATTTTGTGCTTTGAGTACAAAACCTATACTGGTCATCACACACTCACCCTTGCACTATGGTACAAGGGTGTGTGCATGGCAGGCTCGAAGAGTGCCAGCATGGGGGGAGCCCTATTTCTTACTCAATATGACACTGTTCTGCTCTCGCCTTTCCATGCAATGCAGCACAGTATCTTTGGATGCTGTGCTGCATTGCATGAAACATTTGGAAATCTACACCCTGGTCTGTGAAGAACGAAATTGCAATGCTATCATTTATAAACTGTGATCTACTGCAGAGAGAACAGTAAACATTTACAGGATAGAAGATGCGGTCTAGTACTTAAGCTATTCATACTGAAATCAGAGGACCTTGGGCTAGAATCGTGGCTTTCGGGGTGTTGTAGTGTTGTGGGCCCTAGGCCCACATGCTACTAAATACCTGACACAGACACCCTGGGTATAGTTAATCAACTGGCCACGAGCACGTGCACCCGGGCCCTTTTATTAACAGGGCCACGTCACTCGTGACGCCTGTGATGGATGGGTGTCGGGTGCATGTGTGTCCAGCCTTCGGGGGAGTGGCTGGTAAACTCAGTGTCTGCTCAGACACTAGAACGTGTCCAGCAGGACACTACATTCCTCCCAAACTTTATTGAAGAACAAAACAAACACCAGTCCAACCTGTGGGGGTAAACAACAATCAAATAAACACTACAGGGTCCATCATCCTCTAGAATCGTGCAGCGGGAAGACAGCAGACATGGGGGTGGTGACTCCGACTGCAGCAGGACATCTTCGCTTGCACTCATAATTTAACCTGAGTGGCTCAGGACACGAATGCAGGCTTGGAGACAACAACCGCACTCTGGGAGCCTACCAATGGAAACCTGTCCGTTGGTTTGAAATCGCTCCACTCAGCTGACGTTGAGGATGATGTGTGGTAGGTCATAACAGTTCATAAACAGGGTGCGTTATGAGCGTGGTTGGAGTCCATGGTAAAAGTTCACAAATGTGTTGCCTGATCAACTGAAGCCTCCGTTATAACACGTTGCTGCATCCTGGAGTCCGTCAGTGGGGCAATATCAAGTCCAACTCTCCCGCCATGGGGAGGCCCCTTGTCTGGGTTGCCACAGGAATGCGTGTTGGCTGCGCTGGGGCTGCATGTGTGCCTATGTGGGGGCAGCTGCAAGACCACCGAGGAGCCAGTGCCTAGTCGCTTGCACAGCCTCAGGGGTGGATGGATCTTGGTTAAAGACATGCTATCTCTGACGTAATTCGGATGTGTTAGAAATGGGATCTCTGGTTGGCTAAGGCTTGCGCCAAAGCCAGGCAGAGACCACCACTCTAGTCAGGGCGAAGGAGTTACACGCCAAAGATAACCCCTGCTCACCCCCTTGGTAGCTTGGCACGAGCAGTCAGGCCTATCCCGGAGGCAATGTGTAAAGCGTTTGCGCACGCACACAGCAACAACATACCAGGCACACCACAAAAGGAACTCCACACAAGGTTATATATAAAAATAGCCTTTGTATTATCATAAAACACATTAGAATAGTACTCACATAAAATACATCGTGCCACCTGGCACTAGGTCATATTTACAAGGGATTATTTACACCTGACAGGGCCAACTGGACCACTGTCAGAACCAGCACAAAGCGAACTTAGTAAATGTAAAACAGATCATAAACGTACAACCAGTAATCACTGGTAACCACTGTACTCAGCATCAGCCTGTAACATAAACCACATTATGCGCAGTATCACATTAGGCGCAAAATACCTTATACGCCAACCTCATAAGCCTAAACACATTAGACCCTAACCTCCTAAGCATAACTCACATTAGGGGCGTAAATCACACAGTGAAACATAATCTCACTAGCATAAACCATAATATGCCAAACAACCTCATAATCATAAAACACATTTAGAGGTATAACACAGGGTGCGTAATCATACTACATACATTACATTTCCTAGCACCACATCACATTAGGGCCTGGCCTACAATCCTAACAGTCCCCCTGGCCATCTCAAAAGGGGCTCAAATGCCCTATGTGCAAAGAGTCAGGGCTGCTGCCTAGGCAGCGAAAGTCAAGGGTGCGCCACTGTGCAAACCTAAACGTAGCAGCTGCCCACTTCTTGCTGGGCAGCTGGGAAAGCATGGGGCAAAGGAGTGCCTCTCACTCCTAACTTCACAAGACATGCCCCAAAGAACTGTGCGCCTAAACGGTGCAGCTTGCACTAATTGCTGCGCAGCTGTAAGTGAGGGAAAGGCCCGGGCACTCCATGCCCTTTGAAAAGATAGGTAGTAACGTTGCAGCTGCCCGCGCTGGTGCGGCGCAGCTGGGAATAGCACAAATGGGCCCTGGCACAACTGTGCCCTCTGTGCCTTGCTGGGGCTCTAATATTGCCCCTTTTGGAGCCACACGGGGCTCTAAAATAATTCTGCCCAAGCGTTGGAGCCACGCACGGGCTCTGAAGATAATCATGCCCCATCGTTGCAGCTGACCCCTGCAAAGTGGGGCAGCTGGAGAATAATGCCCAATATGGGCAGCACGGGCCCACGGTACCTCGGGGCCCCCATCGTTGCAGTTGCCCACTGTCAAGCGGGGCAACTGGGCCCATCTCGGCGAGGAGGTCCGGCACCACGGTGCCCTCTGGCCCACACAGGGCTTTTAAATCTAATTAGCCCCATCGTTGGAGCCATCGAGGCTCTGGAAACAATTGTGCCCACGTTGGAGCGGCCTGCTGCCAGACGGGGCCGCTCAGCAGATCGGCACCGGCACTGGTGCCTTTAACTCGCCTCCCCCCAGCTAACCCCACTCACCGGGCCTCTCTCTGCCGGGGGAGGCCTCTGATCCTTGCGCTCTTCTTCTGCCTTCACCCGGCTCCCTCCGGGGACCCGGGACTTCGTTGTGGAGCCTGCGAGGCTCCGGCAGGCATTCTCGGCGGGACTTCTCTTGCGGCAGCCTGCGGGGTCGCTGCTGGCTCCGGCCGCACTCCTCCCTTCACCCGGGCCCCCTCCTGGGACCCGGGACTTTTAGATGGAGCCTGCAAGGCTCCACGCGGATCTCCGGCGGCGAGTGGGACTTCCTTTCCTCAAGCGGAAGTCCCGCCCCGCTCCAGGCATCGGCTGCCTGACTTCCTGGTCGCCGCGAGATCGCGGCGGCCTATTTCTCCTTCTCTGGGCGGCAGTGAGGGGTAGGCTCCCTCTAAATTTAACATATAAAGCGGGGTGGGCACCCGCTGTTTTACCAAAAAAAGATGCATAACGCGGGGTAGGCTCCCGCGCAGAGCAGGCAAAATGCGGGGTGGGCACCCGCTCTTCACACGCACTGTAAGGGAATCCCCACGTCGGGATTCCCTCGGAAATGATCGCAGCTTAGCGCTGCAAAGCCCACGCACTCCTCTCTCCTGGGGATTAAAAATCAGAGCGCTCACGAGGCGCTAGGAGCAAGCAAAAGTCCTGGATCTAAAGAAAAGCAAAAGGTCCAAGCAGGAAAGTCCTTCCAGGTCTATGGGGCATAGCAGGGCCCAGGGAGGCCAGCACACAGGGCCCTCCAGCAGGGAGGCAAGCCCCCATGGTGGTTCCTCCTTGGCCCCAGCGTCAGCAAGCCCCCAGCGTAGAACAGCAGTAGAACTGAACAACCTTATGGGGACACAGCCCCTATATTTATATTACATTTTCCCTTTGTGACACAGCACAGGGCTGGGGAAAAACCAGACGCAACTGGTTTGGGGGAGCTTTGGAGCATTTTGTTTTGCTCAAGCTCCTCTTCCCTTTCACAGGACAGGCTAGGGACATCAGACACACCACAGGAGGTGGAGCCAGCATTGTAGAGGGAAGGCACAGCCCTATTCAGGTCCCAGGTGCAACTCCTCCCACCCATCTACATGGAGATCTCTCCATTCAGCCCTGCGCTGACTCACCCTGCCCCTCCTGGAGCCACACACACCTCCCAGCCCCTGTCACTCACAAGCCAGACATGCAATTCACATCAGGCAGGCAGACACAGAGCACACAGAAATGCCAACTTCTAGAAGTGGCATTTCTCCACCAGTCACCATAAATCTGCGTACACCATTGCGCAGCATTTATTCTCACGAATTCAGACATACTAGACTTGACCATGCTGCACCTCTCATAACAGGAATTACCACTGACACACTCATCCTCAATGCATTCCTATGGGAGGGCAGGCCAGTCTCACCACACACGCACACAGCGCGCATGCACTTTACACTGGACCACAGTGCTAAAGTGCCCAGAGACTTAAAACTACTAACATACAAGGCAAAAAGTTTAGGGGTAACCTGCCAAAAAGGGCCAAGTCCAACAGGATGCAAGTCAGGGTGGCGGATCTTCTCGGGGTCTTCCTGTCAGTTGGCACGGCAACAGTGTGGGACTCCGTTCCACGTGTTCAGTATGCTAGGGATGGTAGTGTTTGACACACTTGACCCAACTGGCGTGTTGGCATGGCCAGCCATGTAGTGAATCTGGACAACCTTCGGTAATGACTTGCCATGGTGGGTACAGGCCTTCATTTCTTGAGTTGATTACTTGGAGTGGGGTGTGGCCAGGCGCTTCCATTTTCTTTGGGGAGGCATGTGCATCCATGCGCTTGGATGTCGTGGGCTGCTGAGCAATCGATGACAGTGGCGTGAGGGACACGCTGAGAAACGGGAGGCAGACACTCTTTTCGCGCACGCTTGCGGCTTACTCTTGGTCTCCCGCTGGGCGGTCACCAGGTCATTCTCGGGTTGTCACCCTCTTCACTTGCTGTTGATGTGTCCGTATGCGCTCCTTCAGCAGCTCTAGTTTTCTTCAACGTCAGGCCCGGCCACTCACAACTTCCCCTCCTGAACTTGGTCGTAGACCATCCTGTCATACTTTCATTTTTCCTGCTGGGTGCAGTGGCATGCACATGGCAATGATGCTGTGGTTGCCATTGAACCTGGACGACATGTGGTGGCGACTTGCTGGGAGAGAGGATGTCTGGAGGGACTTTGCAGCCAGGTATCTTCATCTTGCCGAGGCTGTTCTTCACCTGTGGCAACTGTGGTCAAGAGCAGGGATGCCGTCCAACTTAGACTACCGAGGCTCGGGACTGGACGGTCGCACTGGGAAGCATTGGAGAGACGCAGTTCGTGCTAGCTGTGGCTTACATTTGGTTCTCCCATTGGGCTGTCTCCAGGGACGTCCATCTGCATTGGTGGCTGTCTGGTGTCTCTGGGTGTGCTCTTGTCTTGTGGCAGTGCGAGTCCTCGTTCTTCTCCCCTCGGTCTCTCTAGCGCACCTGTGTTCATCCGGTTCTTCCTGGTGACTGGATTGACACACTTCTTGGTGGTTCCTCCTCCGGGTGCAGTAGCATGCACCTTCTTCCAAACAGGCCAACAGGGCCTATCAACTTCAATGGTCTCTGGACCATGTGGGTGAGACTTCCAGTTGCTCTTCTCTCGCCTTCATCCTGGGTCTTCGCGGTGCTCCTCTGCCGAGATGGCAGGTCACCTTCTTTACTCGAGGGCGTCGTGCTTACGCCTCGAGCATGCACCATCGTGGCGCCTACTCCGGCCTCCGTTCAGGCATGCTTGGCGGGGTCGGTCACTTCGTGTGACGTGCTCCTTGCTTGCTGTGCGATGTGGTGTCTGGCCACGTGGTGCATGTCTTTGGAGCACATGTTGCGGTGGCAGTCTGCCACGTGGAGTGTGCGACTCTCTTCTTGCCTGTCTGGGGCCCCTGGCGACTCCGTCTTGAGGCAGTGTGAGGGATGACACTCGTGCTGTCTTTGGCCCACTGCCACGCTTCGCTGGAGCAGTGGAGATGTGGAGACTCTCCTTGCTGCCTTCAGCATTGCTTCTTGTCTGTGGAGAGGTCTCTCTCTCTCTCGGGCACCTGCCCGTGCTGTCAGGTTCGCTTGTGCATCCTTTTGCGCACCTCTGACTTTGCGCTCTTCGTTCATCATGGGCTTCCTCTTCTGGTGCATCGCGCACCCATTTTCTAGCTTGCGGTGGTATCCATTCACCATTGGGGGAGTGTGGCGCAATCACCTTGTCGCGGTGGCGTCAGACAGCCACTGGGGTTTGTATGCTCTGTGCATGTTCTTCACGTACTTCAATGTGGGGCTTGCTGTCTTCTTGAGATTTGCTGCTCTTGTCTATTTGATGCTTGTCTGGGCTGGTGCAGCCTTGGGCTTCATGTCTCTTTGCTGTTGCTTTAGAGGTCTACTGCCACTGGGGGGCATGTGGTGCACTCACCATCAGTCCTGGCTATGAGTCTCTCGGCTTCCTTCCACCTTTTCCATTGTGTGGCAGCTCAGAGTGCGGTGTGGCACTGTGGCCACCAGGTGGCACTGTAGGTGCTTTCAGAGGTGCCTCTGCCGCTTTCCTCATGCTGCGGGCTTTGCAGCTCCTGTGGATGCTGTGCCATAGAGTGCAGGGAGTACCTGTAAGCACAATGGAGCGTCTTCTGTGTATTAATGCTGCTGCTCAGATTTGGGGGCCTGACGAGGGAGAGCGGTGCAGCTCACATTGGGTCAAGTCTCTGTTCCGCTGTTCGTGCTGCACTATTCACAGGAGTGCAGGAAGCTCTGGCATGTGGGAGCTGCAGCAGTATGCCGTGCACAGTTTTGCCTCTTTGACCAGGTGCTCCTCCTTTCTTACCAATAGGCTGCCCACTTTGCTCGTTGCTGCTGGGAGCTCAGGGCACTCTAGTTCCTTTTGTGTTTGGTAATTATTATTAAGGCACCTGGACATTTCAAGTGCTGGTTGTACTGAAGGGTTAGCTTGCTATTCACTTTTCTGGGGCATAGGATGGAAGTGTGTCAGAAGGTACACCTCCTCTTCAGTTCTGCCATGACATTAGGCCTCCACAAGGGGGGGGGGGGCTCTCACACAGCCTGAGTTTGGTGCTTGGAAAGGCTGTGGGGCACTGGGGCTATTTGGACATGCCACGTTGCATGCCTCCTTAGGCGTAGGGGCTTCTTCTTTTTACTCCTTTGGTGGTGCAGTTCAATGGGCTGCAGCTAGGTGGCGCTGAAACCACTTCCATTCTCAGGCCCCATGGCAGCCCTCCCTTGTGGATGACATGTTGCTGAGTCAGCTTTGAGTATGGACCTCAGCCGCCATGCTAATGTTGCGGCCCATGTCTTTATTGCAGTTTTGTGTAGGCAGCTGCGGGGGTGACCTGATGGAACAGCCGTGGGCTGATCCACGCTCCTGTCTCCACACCATCGCTTTGTGGCTTTCCTTGCTGTGCCCGAGTTAGCGTTGGACTGTTCAGTCCTCTGGGCCTGCGTCTTGAGCCGCGCGCTCTCGCGGCAGTCTTCCCAGGCACACCTGTCATCGGCCACAGCTGCTCTCCCGAAGCAGCAATCAGTCTCCTCTTCACCGCGAACGAGGCAGAGAGTGCGGGAGCTGCGATGTTGGTTTGTGTCAGGATGGAGGGCTTTACAGGTGCCGCATTAAGTAGGGGCACCACCTGTTTTGCGGCCCCGTCATGCTCCATGACTGTGCAGCTTTCTTCATTTGCTGCGCTAGCCGCCTCGCAGCAGGCAGACGGGGCCGGTGTGGTGATCCGGCAGCTAGGTGGCTCTGCGGTCTTCTCTCCAAGGGTTGCAGAATTCTTCGTGCTCACCTTAACCCCGGTCGGGGCCGCTGCACACACTGTGCCCTGGTAAGTGTTTTCTTTAATTTAGTGGGCAGTGTCGTGCATTATGGGCTTATTCTTCCCCCCTTGCTAGCAGGGTGCCACCTTCATTTGCCCTCTGTAGACGTTGTGGATGGCTGAGCCACTGTTTGTTACCGCCTCGCTGTGCGTTTACCGGGAGGTGCCCCTTATGCCGGGTCAACTAGTGGGAGGCGGGGGCCGCTTACGGATGTCTCATCAAGTGGGGGTATGGCATAGTTGGCGCCTGGTCATCATACCTGCAAGGTAAAGCGCGTTCTCTCCGTCGATGGTGCAGCTTCTCGCCACGTTCTCTTCTCTGTGTTGCCTTCAGCACCCAATCCCTCAGCAGGCTGGCAGGAGTAGAGAGCCAGGGTTCACTTTCTATGTGGGGCGATGTGACTGCTTCCACAGGGTATGCTGTGGTGACAGCCGAGGCATCGATCACCTCCTCTGGGCAGGCGATAACAGTGGTGCTCTTGCAGAGTCATCCTCCCCTCCTTCCGCGGGTGATGTCCGCAGATAGCACGGTCTATGGGGTAGGGTGGATGCAGGCTAATCTTTCTCTTTGAGGAATGTTAGGTACTCTTTCCTCAAGCACACGGGGTCAGAACCGCCTCGTCGCCATTGTAGTGTTGTGGGCCCTAGGCCCACATGCTACTAAATAACTGACACAGACACCCTGGGTATAGTTAATCAACTGGCCACGAGCAAGTGCACCCAGGCCCTTTTATTAAAAGGGCCATGTCATTTGTGATGCCTGTGATGGATCGGTGTCAGTTGCATGTGTGTCCAGCCTTCGGGGGAGTGGCTGGTAAACTCAGTGTCTGCTGAGACACTAGAACGTGTCCAGCAGGACACTACAGGTGTGTCTGATAATCACATGACTCTATGTTTAATCTCACTCTGTCTAAAAAATGTGTGACTCCCCAATAGATGCATATGATAACGTATCCTACCCCAACACCCCTCTTAGGCCCTGATTCCGAGTTGCACCATACTGATGTGTCGATAAATTTGAATTTACAAATGCCATGTATTAATTCTGCATCAGTACCAGGAAATTATAAGTTATGCCCCAGGGGATGGGGAATTTCTGTGCGAGACTGGATTTACAGCTCTTACAATCACAGTTCTTAACTCATAATCAAGGCCATGGTGTGCAGCACTGGTGCACAGCAATCCATTCATCCCGAGTTCAGTATGCATTATATACATGCCAAGGCATTCATCACTTAAATCATGTTTAATACTTTATTTTATTGAACAAGCAGTTACTAAAACAGAGTGCCATTTAATATTCAAGAAGGAGTGGGAATGAAAAGGGAGGCATTGCTGAATAAAGTACCCTAGAGACCGATTTGAAAAACGTTGCACTATTTTTGTTCTTTTGAAATAGAAAATGGAGAAAGAAAATCATAGAAATGTTTTTACTTTATGACCAGCATGAGAACATGGAATGTGGAATCTTTGGTACACATTTAAAACACCTTATTCTACTTCTGTCACAGAGATTTTAACAATGGAACCCTAGTCCATGAACAACACTTTTTTCGATGAAACAGTTTTGCCTTTTCAACTTACGTAATAAACAAGCATTTGCAATGCAATAGGTCTCGCATTCACGCGAGTTTGAGCTATTGGCATTGTAAATGACAATGCCTTTTATTTATGTTTTGGGTTTTAAAACATAAATAAAAGGCATTGTCATTTACAATACTAATAGCTTAAACTCTCACAAATGCGAGGCAATAAAGGGCCTTTTCAACCGCTTGTTAGATTGTAAATATCAGAGGAAGAGACCGGCCTGCGACGTCTTCAAAATAGTGATAAATAGTACAGTGAAGAAGATGTGTAAGTGTTGTAAATTACACAGACACAAAGTGTGAAGTGAGAGTTACATATGATCCGAGCTATAAACACTAACAAAGCGCTCCAATAACTTTCGCTCTGTGATTACACTGCCCCGGCTGAGGAAGAGCGGGGGGGGGCTAGTTCCTGCCCTCTCCGTGATTTCAGTGTGCAGTGTGGCATTGAGTAATGTCATTGCTATCTATGGCCTAATAAAATCACTCCAGCTGTAGTAGGGCCCTGGCTTCACCTCCTGGTGCAGGGGGGGCTGTGCTTTATGGCAGGCATGGAGGGATGGTCTCGGCTGCAGGTCCGGCCTCGTACAGTGCCCCTGCTATTACTAGTGAGCGAGAGGCGCTGAGGTGGTGGTATTGGTGGTGGTGGTGGTATTGGTATTGGTATTGGTATTGGTGGTGGTATTATTGGTGGTGGTATTATTGGTGGTGGTATTAATGGTGGTGGTATTAATGGTGGTGGTATTGGTGGTGGTGGTATTGGTGGTGGTATTGGTGGTGGTGGTATTGGTGGTGGTGTTGTTGTTAATAAAACAGGCTTTTGAAAACAACCGGTCAGGTGGCTTTAGTACAGATGACATGTAACACAGATGTGCTGTTGTCAGCTTCCCACACTCAATATGGAGGGTGGGGCATTTTTTCAAGGTTAAGAAACAGGAAAAGTATATTGTTACATTAATGGAAAAGCTCTTGGACTTACTGGGATTCCCCTGCAGTTCATGTGTTACCCTTGTACTGAAGTCTGTAGAGACTGTGCTTGCAGTTTGAATAGACTTACACTTTTAGAAAAACAATCTTTCGTGTTACCGCAAAACTGCAGAAAGGAACCCTCCATGCTCCTTTTACTGCATACTGCTGTACTAGGGATAATGTGTTTTTGAGCACTTAATGCAGGTGCCTAGAGATGCCAACAGGCTCTGGTCGCTAACGAAATAGGAACAATCTGCCTGCTGGTATTGTGAGGTTTCCTGCGCCCTTCGCTCGCAAAGCAACCGGTGCAGGCCCTGAGAGCGCCTGAGGACGGGGAGGGGGGGCAGGTTTATCTCTGCCTGTCAGTGCAGCAGCGCCTTCGGCCACCAGGGGGGTAGGTTGTAGGCCATGGAAGCAACAGGGCACAATGACTGTACCTGTCCCTAAACCCTCTGTACCCTCCACAGTCTGCTGGGGACTGTCTGCTTGGCCATGCCTGGAGGTCAGGAGGCTGCTGTGAAATAAAAATACATTCTCTAAGGTCGACCCATACCTTCTCTCCAGAGGGCGAAAGTCTTTTCGTGTGATCCTCTTATTCTGGTTTTAAACAGAAAAACATTTATGTTGACATAAAACAAAACATATCTTTCGGCATGTTGTATTGCTCTACCAAGCTTGTGAACGGGGCTTTCTGTCTTTACAGACTGACACACACACAGGCAGGCGCAGGGAGACAGCTATAGAGACAGACATGCGTCCAGCCAGAGACAGGCAGCCTCGCAGTGTTCGACCTGCCCTAGTGTCTGTAACAACAACAAAATGGCCGTGTGGAAGTTCGGTTCCCATTGGTCAGCGAGAGGTCAAATGCATATTAACCCTGAATCTGCCAACCCGACAACCTTACGCCACACCAATAGACAAGAATAATGTGAAATATTCGTGAATATATCGCATTTATATTTTATATTTATAATTTCGAATAGATGGAATATAGTTATATACTGTATCAGCACCTGCAGTAAATTTACGAGAACCATTTCTAACACAAATATCATTTGCTCAAATTCATGGAGCACAAGATGCAAAAATGGTGCAAAAGGATTTCTCGGAAGTTATTTAGTGATTGAAAAGTTCCTGTAATATATGTCCAATATATATTTAGTAAAGAGACAATAATGCAAGTGATAAGTAACAATGCTACACACATTAATGAAATGGTCGATGCATGGCTGGCACCTCTTGACAGACCCCCAGAGAGGGAGAGGGCCTAGCTGCTAGCAGGACTCCCATTGGAAATTGGATGGTTCTCATCATGAATTCTCCAGCCACAAAGTTGGCCCTTAAGAGTAATTCTGAAAGTGTGTAGGGAGCTGGCAGTCCAAAATCAGAAGGATAAGTGGAGGGTTTCAAGGTCACAATTGAGCTAGGTTATATGAGAGAAGAACCACATCACTATATCATTGGGTCCAGGGCCAGCTTTAGCGCTGGTGGTGTCTGATGCGACAATCTTTTTGGTGCCTTCCCATGACCTGCTTCTTGGATTCCCTCACTACCATCCGGCAAAAGTGCCCATCATCTCTCCATAGCCCCTCTCTCACATACATTTAATTTGTTTTAAAGCACTGGCAAAGGCTGACTTTACTCATCCACTCAGCTACCCAAATAAAATACAGATCTGTTCTTTGCAACAGGCATATTAACAATGTGCGCTACTTTATTGTGAGTCAAAACTACCACTAGACAAAACTCTGATCCCTCTCTCTAGCAGGAACATTAATCACAGGAGTTACTGTGGCATTTTTATCGCTGCCTGAAAGCTGGATGCACAAGGAACTCTGCAGCATGTGCTTTTTAATCAGCCCCTCTCCAGGTCAGCCCCCATTGTGGCCGCACCGGGTACACTGCCCTAAAGCTAGCCCTGGTTGGGTTTGGTATCTCATGGCTAATGGATCAACAACATTTAGCTGTGATAAGCCTCATCATAACATGTTTCAATCCTGGCAGCATCATTTAACCTTTAATTCTTCCAAGGTTGATAAAAAACGAGTAATGTTAAGTTGGCCAACAATAAATATCTACTATTCAGTGTCAAGTGTCCCAAAGAGAGAACATATGCTTTCAAAAAGCACGTTTTGGCCCAGATTTACAAACAACTCATGCAACACAGCACAGCAACGTTAGTTTAGCTGTGCTGTGTGAAGGTGAGAGAGCAGAAAAACAACATATCTACTGAGATATGGTGGTGTTTTCCTCTCTCATTGCGCAGGCACACTTTAAGCTACCATGCGCCATTGTGCAAGGGTGTGTGCGTTCTGTATGGAGTAGCTTTTTCCCAGAAGGGGGCCCAACCAGTACAAATGCTATCCTTTAACACTTTTCCTTCTTTGTGTGTGTGCTGTTGTACAATGCAGCATGCATTCAAAGCAGGAAAAGCTAGGAGAAATTAAACATTTCTTGTTATGCCTTCCTCAAGGAGGTGTAAGATTTTGGCGCAAATCCCTGACTAGGACTATTTGTAGATTGTTATTTGTATCAAATCCCATGAGTGGTTGCATGGGAACACCCAGAAATTACCCATGGAACGCACTTTAATACAAAGTAACACAAAGTAGCACATAGTGCAACTTTGCAAAACTATGGGATACTGTCCATTACAAATCCTGATTTGCTTTGGGTAGTAAATTCCAACACAACACATTGTGCTGGGTTTGAGTTACAAAAAAAATGCAAATCTGGCACAAAGCTTCAGTATATCTGGGCTGTAATGTTTTAGGCGATAGTTTGAGCGAGATATGGCAGTTGACAACCCACTGTCTGATCTGAACCCTCTGGCTGTCCTTTATCGAGGACACTAGAAATCAGTGGCAAAGTATTGGCGGCCAGCACGGATCTAAGGTGTGGGGGTGGGTGTGGGGGGCGCTGGTGGGGGGGTTTGGGGCAGGGAGCAGGTCGCAATGTAAAAAAATAACAATAAAATAAACACTTAACTTGCCGCCGGGTCCCGCGTCTCTGCTTCTGCTGTCCTGCGTCCGATTTCAGGAACAGGAAGCAAAAGCCAGGCTCTCCTGACCATTCACAATGCTGCAATGCAGCATTGTGATTGGTCTGAGCGCTGTGACACGGCTCTCAGCCAGGGGCTGGAGGGGTGGGCATGTTCTCCGCGCAGGCTGTAATGCAGCCTGCATGGAGTACAGGGATAGTGTGCATGACTGTTTTGGGCGGCCCGAGAGGGCAGGCCAAACAGTCATTGCGCACTTAGGAGGGTTCTACCACTCCTCCCCTGCTTTGCAGCACCGTGCGCCCACACGCCCCCTCACGCAAAGCTGCTGCAGCAGGAAGACAAAATAAAATTATAATAACATTACGTTATTATCATTTTCTTTTTTCCTTTCTTTTACTGCTGCAGAGCAGTGGGGCGACGCTCCTTCGCCTTAGCGGAGGAGCCGCCACTGGCCAAAGTGGGTCAAAATGAGGAGGGGGAGTAGAGACCATTCTGAAGCCCGAGTGAGATGAGAGGTTTAGGTGCAATCTGCAGGGCTGAAAGCAGAAGCATAGAAGGAGAGGACGGTACATTGTTGCCACAATAAAAGGGTTATCTCTTAAATGACGTCACAGTCTCAGAACTCAAATAAACATCCGAAATCATGTTTATTGTGGATTGCCTATTGTTGGTGATTGTTATAGATGAAGGGCTGGGTAAAAGGAACTGTTGTGTTTAATTTATTTTGAACATCTACTCGTTGGTGAGCACTGTTGTAGTGTTTGGCTATTGTAATGCCCGTTTGAGCATACATGTACCTTGTAATAAAAGCAGAGTTGTTATGTCGAACTGTAACCCAGGAACATGTGACTTCAAAATACTGAAGCAAAATGTTCATATTACTCTAATTCAATGCGATCAGCAAGAACACTGGCTGAGTGAGGGGATCAATACTAAAACCTACGACTTATAAACCAAACCACAATTTCAACAGCAGGAGCTTTACAAACTGAGCATTTTATTGGTCTCTCTAGCTGCAACTAAATGAATACGCTCTGCAACAGTCCTAAGCCAACAATTGTAGCTTTGGTGCATGCAGAGTGTCGTGCTTCAGCAAAACTGGCAGAACTCAAAAGCAATAAACAAAATATATTAAAAGCTACGTGCGCTGTACTTTAATAAGCCATGATTGAGTCCCATTGGGCTCAATGTTTCCTCCTTTAATATGTTCATGAAAAATATATGTCTGCTTTGACAGACGGACGGCAAACTAGATTTCAAGTTAATGCGAATGACGTATTCAAATAAAACGCAGTTCAACAACATTTGCACGCATTAAAAATGCTATTGTGAAGCAATCCTCATGAGCGGATAGACATCTAATAATAGAAACTAATGTGATAAAAGTTATTCTTTTATGGAATTTGCATCAAAGAAGGAGTTAATAGGCTGGATGCTTCATTTACAATACTGATTAGAACTAAGAGCCTTAGGGGGATATTCACAAGGACTTATCACTGAGTTATCGCCACCTTAACGCAACAAAAGTGGAGACAGATTTAAAGCCCCATTCACAAGCGGTTGCAAACTGCAGACAACGCAAGTATTCCCACGATAACTGCCTCAAAATTTACCTCCACGGGTGACACCACCAACTAACCCTAATGAGATGCAGAGTAGGCGTTCCCGTGCAAAAACACATGAAAACACCACTACACCACTTTCACAACGAACGGCCAGATCTGCGATGAGAACCAAAAACAGGCGATAAGCCGCGGTAGCAGCAGGGATTTAACACCTGCCTTCTGCTGGTGTTAAGCAGGACGACTACCTGCTGCATGAAAGGGAGCCCAGCCAAGAGCCACATCTGAAGACCCACAGATGCCACGGAGACAATGATCATGCAGCTCGGCCACAACACCCACAGCCACCACCCCCAGGAACCCCCCCCCGCACCCCCTCCGGACCACCACAGAGGCAGCGTAGACAAAGACAGCGGACCCACCGTAAACGCACCAGCCGCACAGACCGAACGCCAGAGGAGGACATTTCCCACTACAGGCCCAAAAGGACAACCATCCCCCGCACCCTGACCCACATCGCCCACCTGCTGAAGGTACCAACACAGCGCACAACGAACATCCCTCCGCAGACAAAGCTGCCGGCTGTGCTGCACATGTTGGCCTCTGGTACCTTCCAACCCACAACTGCCAGAGTCGGAGGAGTCTCACAGCCAGCCCCATCCAAGTTCATCACACCTGTCCTGGATGCCATCATCAGCCTGGTACCCCAGCACCCCCACTCCACCCACACTGCGCAGGAGCAGCTGGAGACCAAGCAAGGCTCCCACGCCATAGCTGGATTCCCTCACGTGTCGGGGCAATCAACTGCACACATGTACCCCTCGTGCCCCCTGCCGACACTGTACACAACTACCTCAACAGAAAGCACACGCATCCCATGAATGTGCAGGCAATAGTGGACCGCCCAGGACTCCTCAACAATGTCGTGGACAACTCCCCAGGCAGAGTGCATGATTCCTACATCCTCCGACAGTCACCAACCAGCGATCCCAGGATGGCACCTATGGAAATGCAGTGCTCGTTGGTAAGTCCCAAATGAACACACCACACACCTCCACCCCACAGTCATGCAACTCACGACACTGGCAATGGGCACGCAGCACAACTACATTCAACATGCCACACAACATGCCAACTGACCAGACACGAGAACACGAGAACACGACTCCATTGGAAACCTGGGCTTGCCATGCCCACAACCCAGCCACGGCATGGCACCACAGCCACACAATAGCAGGATGGGAGGAGAGGCTTGGAGCGCGAAGTGACTAATGAATGAGAACCTACCCAATGCCAGGTGTGGCGTGGAGGTGGCGGACAGACTTCAGTGTGCAAACCACGGAAATGGCCATGTGGACATTAACTGCTGGTGCATGGAGTGTAGTGGCCAGTGGACGCTACCATGTCCCCACAGGCTGTGGGGCAGAATGTGGAAATGTCGCACGTTACCTCCCCCCCGTATGCGCGGATGGAGTGGGTTGGCCCTGCGTACGCCAGGCCTGCGTAGGGGTGTGAATAAAAAGCCCGTCGCACTGGGCGTGGTCCTCTTTCGTAATGGCCAACGTGTCTGCCAGGGCGGCACCTCCCAGCCTGCCACGTGGCTGGCGCCATGCGCAGCGGGGCCTGAGTCCCTGTGCGCCTGCTGCACCCTGGGCCGCTGGTCCCCAGACCCGTCAAGCCTGGCCCAGCGCACCAAGGAGGCTCCGCTCACCTTCCGACACCGGCGTGTGTCAAAGAGGGCCCACCACGTGCCGGTGCAAGCTCCAGGCCCCAGTCCGGCGCCCTCTGCAGCCTCTGCAGACCATCGCTGGCCTCCATGGCGCTGGACCACAGTACTCCTTTTTCATTGACATACTCCACCGGCGTACTCTTCGGCCCAGCTGTTGGCACAAGTTGAACTGAGTCGTGAGTTTTGCATGGCAGTGACCAAAGGTCTGTGGCAGTGTCCACATCACTATACTACCTCCGATCAGTGAAGCAAAAGTCTGCATCGCAGGCCTGCGACACGTGGTGCCACTAACCCTGTTCAACGCAAGCCGGCGACACGTGGTGCCACTAACCCGGTTCAACGCAAGCCGGCGACACGTGGTGCCACTAACCCTGTTCAACGCAAGCCCGCAACACGTGGTGCCACTAACCCTCTTCAACGCAAGCCGGCGACACGTGGTGCCACTAACCCTGTTCAACGCAAGCCGGTGACACTTGGATGAGGGCCCATGCCTACACTGCGCTCCAGTAGGTCCCACATGTGGAACTGTGTCCTCAGTCTTGAATGGCAGTGACCCCAAGTCCGTGGCAGCGTCCACATCACTGAACTCCCTCCGATCAGTGAGGCCAAAGTCTGCATCGCAAGCACACGACACGTGTCTGTGGGCCCATGCTGACCGCTGCCCCTGGCCTACACTGCGGTCCGGTAGGTCCCACATCCAGCACTTAGTCATGATTCATGAATGGCAGAGTCCATACCAGTGAACGCACGGAGAGGAGTAAGAGGAAGATGCGGTTCAGTCCGGATGAAAGCCGGATCCTCGTTACGGAGGTGACCGAACACTAGCAACAACTGACCTGGTGCCACTAACCCTGTTCACTGCAAGTCCGCGTCCCGTGGTGCCACTGAACTTGAACTACGCAGGCCGGTGGGACCATCCAACGTAAGCCGGTGACACTCAGTGAATGGCCCCTGCTGACCGCTGCCTCAGGCCTACACTGCGGTCCAGTAGGTCACACATGTGGAACTGTGTCTTGGGTAAGATATGGAGGAGTCCACACCATTGGACACCCCTCATCGCAGGCGGCATCGCCTATCAGCACTGGTGCCACTGACTCTGTGCGCAATGAGTCATGGGCACTTTCTGGTTGGACTTTGGTGGCATCTGAGTCCATGGCCTGGGGGTTGTCTGCATCATCATCTGGCTGGGCCGGACTTGGTGTCTGACATGTGTCTGTTCCATTCATTTCCACCATAGTGTCCACCGAGACACTCCGCGACAACCCCCTTTGTCATCTACGAGAACCTGCTCTGCTCTCGTGACCCTGCCCCAGTGCACAGCAAGTCAGCGGCCCGTGGCGGTAGGCCCGAGCAGGACGCTGGGCATCCGGGCCACTAACTCTGTGCAGCCCAACTCATGGGGCCTTTATGGTTGAATGGGTGTGTCCTTAACGATGTACACTGCTGTCGTTTTTTGACTGCACCAGGCACTCCATGACGGCTGGTGTGCACACACCCCACACACATCCAACACAGGTGTCACTCGACATGTGAGCCTGCTAATAAATGTGGCCGGGCACAGGTGCCCATAGCCATTTCCACCATCTAAGCAAGTGTGTCCGTGTGGTCATTATGTCAGCATGATGGGCCGGAGCCCTGCAACATCACAGTGTGCTGTCTTCAGCGGAGGATACCATGTCACCTCAGCAGTGGCTGAGACCTTGGACATGTAGCTTTGCCCGCCCCCCCTTGCATGCACAAGCGGCGTGTGCTGGTCCGGCGTACGTCAGGTAAGTGCAGGGGTGTGCTGATTCGGCAGGGGGATCAGGGCGTGGCTCTGGTCTGGCCTTGAGCAGGAAGTGTGGTAAGCGTGTCTCTGTGTTGGAGTGTTGTCGCCACCAGGGCCACAGTAGTCGATGTTGCAATGTAGCATGCACCCGGAGGGCGGGCCCGCACGTACGGGGAAATCTAGGAGCGCAAGACCACTCGGGGTCGTGGCACATGCATGCCAAGTGTTATGTGTATCAGTCCTGGGGCTGCATGAGTCAGGTGCCTAGCCTCAATCACAGCGCGATCACAGCCAGCCATGGACTGTACACCTGTGTCCGCCCTGTCTGGACCATTGGCCTACACTCACGTGGCCGCACACCCTCAACGGCCAGCTTCAAGGTGTTGTTGGCATGCCCCTGGACATGCACGGACAGGCATGACAATGGTGTGCCGTAGGAGTGCACGTGATACAACCGCTCAGCGCACACATGTTTGGGGGCTCGTGGGAGGGAGGAGCAGCTGTGAGGCAACGTAACACACAGTGAGGCCGCTCATGTGCCATGTGCTAGGCATATCATCCATGATTCCCTGGGTCGCAGACATCCCACCCCACCCACGACAGGCCTCTGTGCATCTCCTGTATGCATGCAGATGGTGAAGTTACTGTAGGGATGAAAGGTCCTTTGTCTGACCTATCAGGCGGTAGCACATCTGCAGCTCCGAGATGGGACTTGCATGTGCCCAGCACCCCCTGACAGATACGATAACATTTGCTGGAGACTCCCACACTACGCACTGCCCGACGTGAGACCAACGTGTACACATCCCATACGCAGAAGTCCTTGGTCGTAGTTAGCGTGCGTGAAATGGCCTTCACACATACTCCCACCACACCCCAGGCCTGCACCCGTTGCACACAGACACTGCTCATTGCTCCGAGCTGTGGCATTTCATCCACAGGACTGGCGCAGGTCAGCACAGTGCAGCTTCAAGCAGAGCCACTGACGCAATGGCAGACCATCCCGGACACATGCTCAACTCCAGTCACGTGGACCTGTACCGTGCACGTCTGCTGCATGTACTGGGGGCACTGCCATTGGCAGTGCTGTGGATCAGTTACCGGCTGAGCTTCCGCCTTGCCAACATCACCTGCGTTCAGCCTGTGTTGCATTGTCGCTCGTGCATATTCGAGTGGTCCATGGTTGTCTGCCTCTCCAACGTTACGGTAGCTGACCTGGATTTCGATGTGTGTGTGCGCCCCCTGTTGGACCACGACCAGGAGTGTCACTGTGATGCCCGTTTATGACATGCCTGGATGTTTGGCATGCATGCTGGCAACTGGACCTGGGAGATTGCACGAGTCGTTGTGTGCAGTGACCACATTGAGCCACTCGCCGATTGGGCTTTCGTGCAAATTGGGGCCAGGGGTTGGAGTCAGCACATCTGTCTGGGACAGCTGATGGGTTATGTCGCCGACATGTTAGATGTGGTGGACAACGATCTCTCATTGGAAATGTTGGCCTACGCTGCTGCACTCGCGTTCATGGATGAGTGACAAGGTACCTGCAGCCAGAACTCTATGTGACCCATTGCACGTGTCCCAACGCCTGGTTGCATGTTGGGGATCTGGTCACATGTCCCAAGACGACAGTGGACATGGCTGCATTGGCCTGGACTCCTGATCCATGCGCGGACAACCAACGCGGGTTGGCACTGACTTGTGTTGGTGATGGACTCCATCGGGGTGGACATGGACGCTTTCCGACGTTCCTCATTCAGACATGCTGCTGCATTGGTCTGCATGTCGTGGCACTTCTCTTGGCCATACTGACACGCAATTTTTGATAAAGTTTCCGCACGTTCACTTGTCTCCAACTGTGTTGAGTGTTTATTTGTATGCCAATGTGTGTGTCACGGCCTATCTGGGTCCCTGCCTTACATGCATTGCTACCCCATCAGGGCTGTGGGTTTGTACTTGTGCATTATCATGTCCCTGTTTCGTGCTTTGCCAGATGCGTATGGCCATTTACCGGCCATAAGCGGGTGCACTTGTGTCCTGTGTTCGGTTGTGCAAATGTTGGTGTTTGTACCACATTGTGTTCGATGTTGGGGTGCTCTGCTTCCTATGTGTGTGTGCTGCATTGTGTGTGAGATGGCCCTTCAGCTCTGATTTGGCTCACCCTTCTCCCATTCAGGCAGTGTGGTTTTCATTTCTGTGCTTGTTCAGTGGTGTGGTATTGCCGACTTGTGTGACTTGTGCTCTTGGTTGGTGTTGTTACTCTTGGGCATGGTTTGTCTGCAGTTGTGCTGTGCTTAATTGTGCATGTGTGCCATTGTGCCCATCTCCCCCCGTCCCCCCAGTCCCTGGTCGTTCCTCTCCCTGTTGCTGTTGTGTCTGTTGATTTTGAGCAGTTTCCGGTCCTCGACTCCTGCCACCATCTCCAGACTGATGTGGTAGACACCATTTCCTCCATGTCATCCAGCTCCTGGTGTGGCACTGGACTCCCACCTCCGGTGTGCATTGCTGCCTTCTGGTTGTTGGCATGTTTCTGCTTGTTTGTGTGTTTCGCATCATTCCAGCTGTTCTGGTTTTCTTCCATTGTCCTCCTCCGCTCTCCGGCTGCATTCACCTTGTCCACGCTGGCCTGCCATGTACAATGTTTTGTTGCCAATGGGGTTTGTGGGGTTGTGTACTGGCTCTGGTTGCCTCCATTGTGCTTCGCTGTTGTTTTCTGTTTGGTTTGTCTTTCTTTTTTCTGCTTTTGTTGTGCTTATTCCCACCTGCCGTATGTGTGTCGCGGGCCTGGCGCTGCTTATCGCTGCTTTCCTCATCGCGAATGGGCTCATCGCACGTTTTTTGGTGTTGGGGTTTGTGTTTTTATCTTCGTTGAGGTGGTTGTATCGCGGACATTGGCCGCGTTTTCGGCAAACTATCGCATGGTACCGCCGTGTTGTGAATTCCACGTTAACACAGGGTTATTTTCCCGCGATGGACTGCGATGTGTAAAGTTGCGTTAACATTTTTTGGAGATGTTTAGTGCACGTTCTTGTGAATATGCCCCTCAGTAAGAGTTTTGCAGTGTGATACTCCCTCAAAATGTGACAGATATAACGTCTGTCATATTACAAGTGCTATAGGTCATAATGCACTTGTTATAAGGTGGGGCGTACATCTGGCACTTTTGTGATGGAGTGTCCCGTTACCCCAAACTGCAAATAAGGCCTTAAGTACTCAACTCTTATCTGTAAGGCCATTTACAAGGTGAACTGGCTCATATTAGGCCTGGGCAAAATTTTAATTACGCTGTCGAAATTCACATTACACTTGTTCCCAAAAATAAAGCCTTTACTCCATTATGCCACTTTGTGTAGTTACGCACTATTCACAGTAAAAAATCAGTAGCAACTAGTGCCATTCGCAGTTACGCATAGGAACAGAATGCAAGCAGTTATTGTTTGCAGTGTTTTTATTTAAATGCGGTTTTGTGCCAAAATTTACACAGGGACACACTTTGCACAAAACGATAGCATGGAATGATAGATTTGCATTTTCTGTATGTTGGACTTGGCCCTCTCTGCAGGGTCACGCTCAATCTTTTTGCCTTCTTCCCTCCTGTTTTGCTGAATTTGTTTTGTTGGCTTTAGGACTCAAGGCACTTTACCACTGCTAACCAGTGCTAAAGTGCTTGTGCTCACTCCCTAAACATGGTAAAATTGGCTTACATCAGATTGGCATGATTGATTTAGTTATAAGTCTCTAGTAAATTGTTTATCATATACCAAGGACCGATATTTTAAATGCTATTAGTGGGCCTGCAGTCTTTATTGTGCCACCCACTTAAGTAGCCCATTAAAACATGTCTTAGGTCTGCCATTCCAGCCTGAGTGCAGTTTTAAGCTGCAAATTCAACTTGCCAAATAAACCTTTTGCCAAGCCTAAAACTCCCTTTTTGATGCATATGTCACCCATAGAGTATGCTCTAAATAGTCCATATGGCAGGGTAAATTGTATTTAAAAAGTTGGACATGTACATTTAAGTTTTACTTGTCCTTGTCAGGAAAAACTCACAAATGTATTATTCACTACTGTGAGGCCTACCCCTCCCGTAGGATAACATTGGGTTACCTTATTGCGTTTAATAAGTAATAACTTTTGCTTGGAAGCAGGTAGAAATGTCATGTCTGTTGCCTAAGGAATTGTAATTTAAAATCCTCTTTACTGGTAAGGTTGGATTTTACGTCACAATTCTGAAAATGCCACATTTAGAAAGTTGGCATTTTCCTGTAAAACATTGGTGCCTGCAGCCTGTTTCATGGGTCACGTGACTAGGTGCACTAGGCAGTTGGCCTTTGTATATTCCTCCTAGACAGCTACATGTTAGAGGGACTGGTGTTGGCAGGATGGGGCATCCTGTCAGGATGGGGTAGAGCTGTTCACATCCCCACTTGCACTTCGAAGCAGGTGCCTCCTCCCTTACACAAAGAAGTTCACATTAGCCTTTCGTGCCTCCACACATCCTGGGACCAGGGCAAGGAGGAAGGAAGTCCCAGACACATCTGTAGTGGGAAAACTCCACAACTTTCTTCCACTTCAAAGCTGGCACCAGGTATAAAATGAGAACCCTTACACCCTTTCTTCAGCTCACTTCTGGACCTGCTAATGACTCTTTAAGGACTGTGGGCTGCCTGCCTTCAGAGGGCTGCCCTGCTGCACCAAGAGGACTGCCCTTCTGCCTGAAGCCTGCCTTGTGCCCTCAGAGGTCTGCCCTACTGCTTGAGAACTGCTTTCCTGCCTGAACCCAAAACTTCCAGAGTGATTCCAAGGCCTAGTTGGCTTGCCTACTTGTTAGAAATTGGGTTGCTGGTTGACGGGGGTATGAGCCCAGGTCAAGCAGCAACCATAATCCTAGTCAGGTTAAGAGGCCAGCAGACCCTAAATTAACCAGTGCTCACTCTCTGGTAGCTTGGCACAGAGCAATCAGGCTCAACTTAGAGGCTTTGTGTAAATTATATGTGCAACACTTCAAACAGTAAAACAATTGCAAAGCCACACCAAAATGATCCCATGCCAGGTTAGGAAAATAGAGCTTTGTTTAATAAATAAAACAAGACCAAAACGACAATAATCCAATCAGCAGAACCGGAGTTATTGGATTTTAAAGCTAATGGTGTGAAATAGCACCAAAAAGCACAATGTACTATTGGGGGATACCTGGTTGCGCCGGATCGGGACTAAATCACAAGTTCAGGCTGACCGCAATGAAGTGCGAGCAATCTACAGGGACCCAGCTAGGACAGCTGAAAAGAGTACCTTAAATCCTGGTTGCGGACCATTGCATGGTTCCACATCGAAGACGAGTCATGCAGCTGAGGCAATGCGTTGGTTCTGAAATGTGGGGAGGCTGTGGTCCTGTTGCGCCAATGTCGAGGATCCAGTTGATGGGGCTTGTGATACGAAGTCAGGTGTTGGGGATGCCATGCGCAGCAGAGGCTATGTGTCAATTCCGATGAGCGGTGAAGCTACGATGCAGAGTTTCAGCGTTGTTGTAGAGGCTGAGGTTAACGAGAAATGCGAGGAGCTGTGCCGGGGATTGCATCACTCAATGGTGGTTCTGAAGGCGATGCATTGTCCCAAGATGCGGGTTGTGGCAGAGATGCAATTCTTTAAGATGGGTCCAATCCACGCAGCAGCTGTGATGCATTGGTTCTGCTCAGGGATGCGTCGCTCAGCAGAGATGTGTCAGTTCTGCTGGCAACCACCTTAGGCCCACTTCTAAGGGTCCAGGACTGGGGTCGCACCACTTGGCAGTGTAGACTCACAGATGGAAGGGGTTGAAAGCCTGTTATGTCCCTAAGCCTTCAGATCAGGAGGCCGGCCAAATAGCCCTTGGTAACTCTGGGTTCTGGGATCAAGTGATGCTGGTCCAATCCTTCTCACCCAGACAAGAGGGCAGCAGATCAGCATAGTAAAACAGAAGCCCAGCCGAGTGCAGTCCAGCGGAGTGCCAGTCCTTCAGCATCACAGCAGTTCCTCTTCCTGGCAGAGTATCTATGGGTCCAGAAGTGTACTGTAGTGATGGGGTCTGAGGTCCAGTACTTATATCTAGCGGTGCCTTTGAAGTGGGGGAGACTTCAAAGACAGGCCTTTGAAGTGCTCAGTTGTCCTCCCTTCTTGCCCTGGCTCCAGACTCACTACAGGGGGGTATGCAGTCCTTTGGGTGTGGACAGGATCCAACCTATTCAGGTTTAAGTGAGGCTGTTGCCAGCTCCTCCCTCCCATCCTGTCAGGTTTGGCCCATTGAGACACACCGAAGCTGCCATTGTTTGTGGCTGTCTAAGAGGAATACAAAGCCCCACTGCCATCTACACCCAGTCATGTGTAGTGCAAAAGTGGCATTTTGGGAATTTCAATTTAAAATCTACTTGAACGCCAGCTCTCTGACCGTGAACGGTTGCGACCGCCCAGCATTGGGGAAATCTCGCTGGGTGCCCTTCTAGCGACTACAAATCGCTCTAGGGGGATGCCTAACCTCACTTGTGCTTGCTAACTTACCATTGGTGAGCCGCGCACAAGAAAAAACTTCACCACGCGCTGGTTGGCAGACTTTGGCCAGAACTGAGTAGTCAAAACTCCGCCAACTCTGCCGGCGGAGAGTTACTTATTGCCACCCCTAGTCCGAACCAATAACTAAGTCACAAACAGATATGGCCGCAACTTCTTCAGTACCCAGACCACAGCAAAAGCTTCCCTTTCAATCGCACCCCACCACTAATCTCCTGGAAGTAACCTCTTGCTAATGAAGGCTTCTGGTTGGTCTAATCCTTCCTCATTCAACTGTGCTGAGACCACCCCTATGCCATGCTCTGAAGCGTCCATCTGAACTACAAATTCTTTGGAGAAGTCAGGAGCCTTGAGTATGGGTGCTGTACACATGGCCTCCTTGAGGATATCAAAGGCTTTCTGACAGGCCTCTGTCGAGATCACCAATCTGGGATGCTTCTTTGAAGTCAGCTCTGTTAAGACGCAACAATGGTGCCATATCCCTTATCAAACCTCTTGTAGTATTCTGTGAGTCCCAGGAAGGCTCTCACCACCGTCTGAGTTTTAGGGGGTTGCCAGGCCACTGTAGTCTCAATCTTGGCTTAGAGGGGCTGAGCCTTGCCCCCACCAACCAGGTGGCCCAGATACACCATGGAACCGTGCCCTATCCGGCACTTACTGACCTTTATAGTCAGGCCTGCCTGCTTCAGGGCCTGAAGCATCTCCTTTTTGATTTGGACAAATCCGACCTGTGTATCCGCCCATGCTCCATCACAGTCAGACTGAAACCTTACCCATGTCACGGTCTAAAGCAACCAGCTGCCCCTGGTTGGCTCTTTGCGCTTTTGGCATTATTTTTATTTCAAATTTTAAAAAGCCATATTTCCGTTTCCTCTTATTTGATCTTAGTTGTTTTGGTGTCATTTTGTTCACTAAATTACTCTCTATGTTTATAAAGTGAAGTGGGATTTTTATTTTATTTTGTTTTAGAATTTTTACCTGCTTTGTTTTCTAAAGTTAAGCCAGTCTGCTCTGTACCATTATAATAATATTAATCCAGGATTTGTAAAGCGCGGCAAATCACGTGAGGGTCTCAAGGTGCTGAATTGTAGGCATGGGGTGATTAAGTGATTTGCCCTGAATCACAGGATGTTTATGTCGGCGCTGAGACTCGATCTTTGTTCCCAGCGGCTCCATAGTCAGCAGCCCAGGCCGTTACACCACATCCTCACCACTTATGTTGTCGTGAGGCTTAGTATCAGGTAGTTTGTTGACATCCATATTTTTTTGTGCATTTCAGGCTGTCTTTGAGGCTTTGTATGTCATTGGTTGAGAAGATTTTAAGATCGAATTTGGTGTTGTCAGCATAGTAGTGAATCTTGATGTTGCTGTCTGGAAGGATGGATCTCAAGGGTTAAAAAAAAAGGTTGCTTATTCTTATATACAACAGAAGCAGAAGGCGGATAGGGCTGTTTGATGTCGCATAGTGTCCATATTTAAGTATGGAGCCCTAGGCTTCTCTATGTCCAGTACAATAATTCTGATCACTCAGATGTTCTACCAAACGAAGACCGCAGTGTAAGAAACAAGGAAAGGACCTGGGATCAGCAGGGCTGGGAAGGAGCAGGAGTGGTTGGCTGAAGGTGGGGTTGTCAGGTTGCACAGATCACACTCTAGCTATCTTCCAGCTCATCTCAACCAATTTTAACCACAGTACCAAGAACATTTGTAAATGAAAAAGGTATTCTCTTATGACAAACTGAAAAACACTAATGAAGAAAAAAACTAGCAAAATTATTTCAAAGTAAAATACAATTATTGGAAACCAGTTTTCACCTACTCTGCCACTGCTACCAGAGCAAATGTAAAATTTCGATGAACAGGGCCCTTGGGAGGATGAAAGACTAAGTCAGTAATTTCCTGTTGAGAAGTCTCTCTGCAGGGTGCACCATCCGTCTCCCACCTTTGATAGCAGAGCCTTTTCTCTGGCCTCGGACAGCGCACAGCGCACAGCCTTTGAATATATGGGCAGATTTACCAGCCCCTTGCGCCGCCATTGCGTCACTTTTTTTGACGCAACGGCGGCGCAAAAAATGTGGCCTATTTACAACGTGAGGCATCTAGGGAGATGCGTCACGTTGTAAAGCCCTGCGTCACATTATACCTGCGTCAGGTATAATGTATGTAGGGTGGGCGTTCCCACGCAGGAAGGCCTCGTAAAAGTGACGCAGTGAAATCTACAAGATTTCACTGCGCCACTTTTAGGACGCCACTGCATCAAAACCTTACGCCTGCTTGAAGCAGGCATAAGTAGTGACGCAGGGTAGTGGGAATAGGCCTCAACACGCATTGCTGGAGTTGCGCCGTGCTGGCGACACGACTTCAGCAATGCGTTGACGTTTGCCCCAGCTGATGCGTCAGAATTTCTGACGCATCTGTCAATCCTTGCGCCATGGTGCGCCGTTTTGTAAATATGGCGCATCCATGGTGGCGCAAGGGTTTCTCAGAGTGGCGCAGGGAAAGTGACGCATCTCTACAGATGCGTCACTTTCTTATAAATCGGCCCCATAGTAACTATCACAGCTTGGGGACTGAGGCAGCGCACTCCCCAAAGAGGGGAAATGATCATGCCCATTATAAGTGCAGTTAAGCCAGGTCATTTTGGTAGCTATTCTGACAGGCCAGTGCCCCTACAAAGAACCAGTGTACGAATAGGTTTCTAAGCCTCACCTATAGCGGACTTTGAGTCAACGGTCAGGTCTTAAATGTCTGGACTTCTCAATAGGCCACCTAATCCAATCTCCAACCAATGGCATTAGGTATTATAAAAGAAATTAGTAACTTTGCTATCATGATTTAAAAATATATAATTTGGAAGTCACCACCCAATGATCACCTCAGCTTCAAAGCCAGCTACAAGCCGGACAAAGAGCGGGATATTTATTGTTTCAAGGGGTGACTGAAACACAGCAGTATCCTTTGTGGGCTGAAAGATGGTGACCTGAAATAAAAACTGTTAGACCCAGTGTTTTCGGGCTGGCTAAGATGCATAGAAACCAGTCAGAATCCACCATTCCTAATAGGATGAGTACAATACACTTGCCTGATAACCTGTGCTCAACCTCTGGTAGCTTGGCACTGAGCAGTCAGGCTTATTCTCAGGACTCTAGTGTAAAGTATTGATAACGCCGATTCTTATCTAATTATCTATAAGAATCCTCTGGCCGCCAAGATCTTTTTACCTGTTGAATAGTGTAAAGGAGAGAATCTCATCAGGTTAGATATCAGCATTCATTTTGTCTGAAAGGACCACGGACTCCGAATTCAAGTTTGAGAATTTATTATCGCCAAAAATAACTGAACGTGCAAGCACCTCAACACGAGGTTAAAGAAATAGATGGGCACTAATACAAATAATAATCTACGCAGGAGTCTCATCCGACTCAGGATAAGAAGAATAGAAAGTTCTAGGAGGACCAACCAGACTATGATTGCTCCTATTTCTAAGTTGCTCTTCATGGGCCTAAACAAGCTTAAAATCAATTGCTGTCCCTACACTAACGCTAAGTGACATCCCTGCATAACGATTTTCCCAGGCAAAAAAGAATAAAAGGTGTCAGCTGTGAAGACTTCCTAAGAAGTGCAATCACTATATACCTAAGCTCAGCTCTGTCCTTCTCTCAGGTCTCCCCTACCGCTTCTCCGGCCTCCTCCCTCAGGGCACTATCCCTAATACAAAACCATACTACAAAGGTACACGCCTTGTTTACGCCCTCTTGGCCAGGTCTTCTTTCTTGTGCTTTTCCATTGAAACGGTGACTTCATCCTGGACGGTTTCGTTGACCTTGAGTCCCAGGCGCCTTCTCCGCTGAAAGTATCATCCCTAAATTCCATTGCACTCCCCGTACCATGCCTCCCATCTTTCTAACTTTTGAAAACAAAGAGTTAGTCTTTACTAACGAGACATGTGTCCTTGCACCTGCAACAAAAGATACGTTCAACAGAAACCTTCTACTGTGCTAATTAAATCTACCGTTGATGCCCAGAGAGCCTTTCCAAGAGAAACCCTTTTCGGCCTACATTATAAGCTAACATAAGAATATACCAGGCCTTCCTTAAGCATATATGTAGTCAGGCCCTTACATATAACTTTTAAACACACATCTTACTTTTCCCTATAAGCATATTCATTACGATTCTTTATGCAAACAATGAATTACATGTGCAACTTTAATATGGTGCACGTTTAAACTACTGCAATTACATTACATACACGAACTAATTCCTCTATGCATTATGTTCACACAATTCAAAAAGCATTACATTACATCATTATCCTAACACCATTATACTGCTGAATTCACTTCGTTTCAGTGAACTATTCATTCTTTGCTAAACATGCATGAGTATACAATGAATATAAACGAATATATGTCTGAATACATGTGGGTGCGGCCTATCAGTGATTATGATGCACCCCTACAATTTACAAGAACATTTCGCTCTATCAGTTCCCCCCTTTGATGACTCCTGTCATCATATCTCATTCTACTCCCTCGGAGAAGGAACCGACCTAAACAGAACTTGTTCCCATCTTCCCTGATCTGAAGTTCTCCATGCTCTTGAGCCTTTGATACTGATTGTCCTGCAATCTTGCCAATCTCATGTCATTTTCCCTCAAAGCTCTCTTGACTCTGCCTGCTCGATACCATTTGTAGGCCTTGATCATAATCCACAAGCCAGCCACACAAACCACCAAGATAAGGAGTGGTCTCAGGAAGTACCCAAGGAATCCCTTTCCTAGGTTTGCAAACCAACCTCCCACTTGACCAAAACCCTTTCCGACCTTTTCCCAGGCCCCTTCTTCGGTCAAATCCGCTATCTTTGTGTGGATCATAGTGATGTTACTTATATATTTCTCCAGATCCTTGCTACGGTCTGGTATATAAGTGCAGCACTCTTGAACCTTCAGCATTTTACAGACTCCGCCCTCTTTTGCCAATAGGACATCCAAAGCAAGGCGATTCTGCAAAACCATTCCCCTTATCGACAACATCTCTCCTTCCACCAACACCAACGATTTTGCTGTGTTCATCGAAAATTCATCCACCACCGTCGCTAACCTCCGGATCTTCACATCATTCAAGACTACTCCTAGACTAGGTATCATAGCTCCAAAGATATCCCCCACAACGATTCCTGCACTTGCAGCTCTTCTCGTTCTTGAATGCTCTCCACCCTCCAGAAGATTTAAGTCTTCTGTATGGTAAATCTTTGGAAATATTATTGACAAATAACATGTTCCATACCAATTTGCAGGCAACCTCACGTAAGCATTCTTCCCACATACGTAATACACCGTAGGTATCACTTGTACAGGACCTTGGAGAAAATCTTTTGCCTCATCTGCCATGGTGAAAACGTGATCACAAGTACTCTGTCCCACTGGAACCTTTTCGTAGTAAGTCTGATAACGCCTTATACACAACTTACCCCTCTGCTCCTTATCCAACGCTATAGGACCATAGCTTCCCCTGGTCTTATGCAACCGTTCTTCCTCCGTCCAATCTGTCCTGTGATGCCCTAAATCTCGGGATTCAGTCAGCTTTCTATACCTATCTTCAACCTGATCTACAAACTTTCTCTCTACATCCGACATCAAGCATGTCAGATTGTGTCTGTGTGCGAATGCTGTATCCAATTCCAAACTCGGTATGAAGTACTTCCTCAGTCTGTCCTCGGTCTTATAATAATCATACTTATTCAAATGCTTGTAAGCTGGGACTTCAGGAAGCACTGCGTCGAAATTGGAAAAGAAATACTCGAACTGCTCTCTCTCATAAAACAAGCTAAGCAAAAGACTACATGAAATACCATAAGTCAGTGGAAGATGATGATACCTAATGCCCTCATCCACTGAAGTAGGCAACTGCATACACACATAACAATCTTTCGCATCCATCACGTCAACATACTCATACAACAACTTAGCATACGCATTAAGCTTAAAATCACCCTTAGACAAATCTACATGTAATCTACGACTTTCTTCTAATATCATAGCTCTATCAGCTGCCCTGTCTACCCCCTTCTGACTAGGTGTGATAGGTGTGGGTGTCCCTGTCACTGCCTCTACTTCCGGCTCATGCGAACCAGTATATGAGACTATAACTACTATGATTATAGAAATTATCACACTACTTATAAGAATGCCTATAATCCATTTTGCTCTACGATTGGGATTTCCCGGCTCCATGATTTCGAAAGTTCTCAAAAAGTCTTGGTTATCGCAAAGAACTCAGAAAAGTCTCTGTCCTTTATTTATGACTTGCTTAACCAGCTCGAGCAACCATGAAATCTCCGGGCTTTCCCTTTCCGATCACAACTTATTTACACAGTCCAGAAAAAGACTTCCCTAGTTTTCGTCCCTCTTCTTGTGGAAAGTCCCTAAGTTTATTCTTCTTCCACTCGGACCTAGGTTATCTTCTTCTTTTAGACTTTTATTTACAGTTCATTACTGATCCATAATGAGATCCTCATTGAGCACAACCAGAACGTGATACAAAAGTTCAAGACGCAAAAGCAGCACTTCGTGTGAAAACGGCTCAGCTCCGAAAGGCGGGAATTCGACCCGATGCAAAAGCAAGTTTCGGACTTCACTCAGAAGTGGGGGATTCGGAATCGTGAGTGTCAGTGTTCCGTCTATCTCGAACCCTGGCATCCGCAGCACCACCTTCACCACCAGTTTCGGGCTCCGACTGAACACTTCCACTGACTTCAGTCTCCCTGTATTCACCACCCCCTGCATCAAACACAGTGTAAGTCCACTCAGGGGTAGAGTATCTGCGACAAGGCACTCTTGTTCTCTTGGACCTTCGCCGACTGTCTTGTGCTTGGTCCTCGTCGCTTGCTTCGGTTTCAGATACTTCGGACACTGGAGCAAGGTCTCTCTCAGGTGCTAACCTCAGGTTCAGTCGCCTCTGTCTTTCAGGCCAACTTTCAGCACTTCTGTTCGTTCGTCTGCCTTCTCCTTCTATGCCCAGTGCACTACTTCCTCTTTCTGCTGCCTTTGACTCTTCTCCGCCCACTGCACCTTCTCCTTCTTCGGTGCCTGAATCAGGGTTCGAACTGTGGAAACCCCCTTCAGCTTGCTCTAGTGCACCACCAGCTGTGTCAGCGACCCTTACAGCTTGGCTTGTCCTCTCATGTGGCCCTGCCACATCAGCTGGATTTTCATTTGCGAGAGGAGCTGTTTCTTCCAAGGGTGCTGGAACTCTGCGGGTATGGGAAGCATGCACCCAGTTCGGCAATCCTCCACACTTTACTGCTGTGTTCGTGATAAGTATCACCTGATACGGGCCACGCCAACGGGCATCCAAGCAACTCTTCCTCACGTGCTTCCGGACGAGCACCCAGTCACCGGGACACAAGTCGTGGCACAGATCACTCGAGGCTGGAACCACAGCTGCTTGCACCTGCTGGGATACAGAACGGACCACATCAGAGAGTCCTTTACAGTAATCGAGAATCAAATCATCAGTGATGCTTATCAAGGCTGTAGCTGGTACTGCTGGCAGTCTCATTGCCCTCCCCATTATTATTTCATGGGGGGACAACCCGGTCTTTCTGTCTGGGACACTTCGCATGCTCATGAGCACCAGTGGCAAGGCGTCGGGCCATTTCAGGGATGTTGAAGAACACATTTTTGCCATCCGGGCCTTCAAAGTTCCATTAACTTGTTCCACCATCCCAGAAGCCTCTGGTCTGTAGCTACAGTGGAGTCTCTGGTCAATGTTCAATGCTGCACAAAGTAACTTCATGATTTCGCTATGGAAGTGCCCACCTCTATCTGATTCCAAAGAGGTCGGGATCCCGAATCTAGGGATAAGCTCCCTCAACAGTAATTTAGCCACTGTCAGAGTGTCACACCTTCGTGTGGGGTATGCCTCCACCCACCGTGAGAATATACATACTATCACTAGAATGTACCTCAAGCCATTGCACCTAGGCATCTCCACGAAATCCAGCTGTAATCTATTGAAGGGCCCTCCTGACCTTCCAATATGACTCAGTGTGACTACAGTTTTCTTTCCAGCATTCATCTGTTGACATGTAACACACCTCTGACATACCGTCTCAGCCGTTGCTCGGAACCGTGGGTTATACCACGTCTGTCTGAACACCCTCATCATTGCGTCTCTACCCAGGTGTGCCTGTCCATGTATCAATCTTGCCATCGGACTCAGCAATTCTTCCGGCAACACAGCTCTCCCATCGTTTGATACCCACACATCCACGTCTCCTTTCTCACACCCAGCTTTGATCCAGCCCTCTCTTTCCTTGGTTGAGACTTCATCTTGTAATCTCTTAAGCTCTTCCCAAGTGTCTGCCATGGTCAACATTATGCTGAGATCGGTTCCCTCTTGGCTCTCTTCTATCTCCCTGCCTGTGTATATGCATCCTTGTTCGGCGCAGAAGCGGGCTACCTCATCTGCGTAGTTATTACCCAAGGATACAAAGTCCTCCCCCTTCCCATGGGCTGAACACTTTACAACAGCAATTTCTTTCGGATGCTGTAACGCTTCTAACAATTGTCTTACATATTCTCCATTACGAATGGGTGAGCCAGATGATGTCAAAAATCCCCTCTGAGACCATAACTGCCCGAAGTCATGCACCACGCCAAAGCCGTATTGGCTGTCTGTGTAAATCGTGATTCGAATTCGATCAGCGGCCAAACAGGCACGGGTCAAGGCAATGATCTCAGCTACCTGCGCGGAGCGTACTCCTTCTAGGCAAGCGGCGTCGACCACTCCTGAAATAGTACATACAGCAAACGCTGCTCTCAATTGCCCCACACTGTCTCTTAAGCATGAACCATCGACAAAGAAAATTTCATCTGGGTCATCCAATGGCTCATCGACAATGTCAGGTCTCGGTTTGGTGCAAAGTTCGGTCACATCGAGACAGTCATGGTCCTCACAATCTTCATCATCTGTGTTCGGTATAGGCATCAATGTCGCAGGGTTCAAGATGGAGCACCTTTTCAGAGTCACATTCTCTGCGGCAAGTATGACTTGCTCGTACCTTGTTAACCTATTGTTCGTTAGGTGCTGGGTCTTGGTCCTGGTCATTAATAACTCAACCGAATGTGGTACATGTACAGTCAATGGATGTCCCATTACAATGCTTTCACATCTTTCAATGCTGACACCTGTTGCAGCAACGGATCTTAGACATCCGGGCAACGCAGAAGCTACTGGATCTAAAGTAGCTGAAAAATAAGCAACTGGTCTACGGACACCTCCATGGTTCTGAGCTAACACTGCTAATGCACATCCTCCTCTCTCGTAACAAAACAATGAAAAGGCCTTGTTGTAATCAGGCATTCCCAGTGCGGGAGCCCTGCACAAATCATCTCTCAACTGCAGGAATGACATCAAGCACTCCTCGTCCCATGGTACCGGATCACTCACATCCTTGTGCGTAAGCCTCTGCAGAGGCTTTGCTCTCAAGGAGAAACTAGGAATCCACTGTCGACAATAGCCAACCATTCCCAGAAACATCCTAACTTCCCTCTGTGTAGTGGGTACCGCCATGCTCATTATTGCCTCAATTCGATCTGGTGACACCTTCCTCTTGCCTTTTTCTAATCTGTGTCCCAAGTACTGTACCTCATTCAAACAGTACTGCAGCTTGTTCGGGGACACCTTATGTCCATTCTCTGCTAAGTGGTTCAACAAGGCTACTGTGTCAATTCTGCAAGCATCTTCTGTTTCTGAGGCAATGAGCAAGTCATCTATGTACTGCACGAGAACTGAGTTCTGCGGCAACACAAGACTCTCAAGGTTCTTCTTCAGGATCTGGTTAAAGATCGATGGACTTTCCGTATACCCTTGAGGGATACGACACCATGTTAACACGCGATTCTCTAGCCTGAACGCAAAAAGAAATTGGCTTTCCTCGTGGAGCGGTATCGAAAAGAAGGCTTGACACAAATCGATAACCGTAAACCACTCGGCTTCACATGGGATCTGGAACAGTATTACGGAAGGATTCGGTACCACTGGACAACAAGGGACAACTATCATGTTGACCTTTCGCAGGTCTTGCACGATCCTGTATTTCCCGCTCGGTTTCTGTAGTCCCATTATGGGCGAATTACAGGGACTACCTCTGATCTCCTTCAAAATACCCTTCTCAATGAAAGTCTCGATCACAGGTTTTATTCCTGCAATCGTTTCTATCGATAAATTGTATTGAGGTGTTCTGGGGAAATCAACATTCTGTTTCACCTCAATCCGCACTGGTTCAACCCCTCTGATTAAACCTATTTCGTCTCCTGCGAAATCCCACACCACAGGCGACACTGCGTCTCTCAGATCATGTGGAAGTTCTTCCACAGTCACCATTGGGTACAGATCTATACACAGATGCTGATTGGCCATCTTAAAGTCAGCATCATCATCTCTCGTCTGGACCTCCACTCCTCGTGGTGTACAATAAATCGTGCAGTTCAATTTGCACAACAGATCTCTTCCCAAAAGACAAACTGGACTCGTGTCACATACTACAAACTGATGTCTAGTTTGGAAAGTACCTATCTTTACTAAGATCGGTTCTGTCAATGGGCTGCTCATCTTCTTGTTCGCTACTCCAACAACCTGGATCGATTGTCCCGAGAGGGGTAGGTTAGGGACTACTGCAGATCTTACAGTAGACCGGGTAGCTCCAGTATCAACCAAAAGTGTTGCAGGATTGCCCTCAATCTCTGCCTCTACAAAAGGTCCTCTCTGGTCTACCTCCAAGACCGCTCCAAGTGTGCAGTCTTCCTCCCCCTCAGGCACCGTCAGGATAAAGGGTCTAAGCTATCCTCAGCATAGCGTTCGAACAGGGGCATCTGTTGGTACGTTCGTGTTCCTTGTGAAAACTTTGGAGCTTGGGGAATCTGAGCATGAGAATTGTAAACCCCCCCTTTCATCGTTCTAGGTCTCGTTATTGTGTTAACCACCTCTTGCGCGGGTGCCTGAGCCCCCTCTTCCTCTTCCTGTACCTGATTAGCTGGGTTCAAAGGACACTCGCGTTTCCAATGTCCGACCTGGCGACAAAGATGACACGCAGTGGTCTTCTTTAGTGTGGCCACGTCCACTCCTGTCTTGGGGTCTACTGGTTTTCCCTTTCCCTGTACCTGATTATTCTGGTTTCCCTGGAAATTTCCTTGCTTTCTCCCTAAGGTCCCTCCACTAGGCTGACTCTGTGCTGTCTGCATCTGGACAAGCATCAATTTGTCTTTTAGCTTTCGGTGTTTCGAATCCACCTCATCACTACAGTATCTCGCGTACCGCAGAATTTCATCTAGTGGCTTGTTCTGCCAGCAGATCAAATGGTGCTGTATCATGAGGCTGATTTCCACTCTCAGACCCGTTACAAACTTTGAGACAAACTGTCCCATATCCTTAGGGTCCAAAACATCTAACCCACTATACTGTTTAAAAACTTGCAGAAGTCTTTCATAGTATTCATGCACCGTTTCCTTGGGTTCCTGTACAGTCCGATCTATCTTAACCCAATCTATATCCTGAGGTGAAATCTTCGACTTCAGCCATGTAATCACCTGCTCATACTTTTTCATGACATCAGGTGATGGACCATTTGTAACCGCCTCTCTTTTCGGTTCCGAAGTCGGCCACTCAATAGCGACTTTACATGCTGTCCACAAATCTCCTGGTACCACTATGTCAAACAAGGTGTTCAAATCAATCCACAATACTTTTGAAATCTTCACAAACCGCTCAACCTGCTTGTACCACTCCACCGGTTTTTCCCTCAGCCGAGGAAAATCATTTGTAAATGCAGCCAAATCACCTCTATTCCACGGTACATGCACGTACCCTCCATTCTGTACTTCCCGTAAAGGAAAATTTCCAACACCCGTCGCCCCCCTCCTGGCGGCGGCGTTTCCCCTTCTGCTCTCTTTACTGGTTTCTTTTTGGACCACCTTTCTTCCCATTTGTCCAACAAAATCCATATTCTCATTCCTATGATCAGGTCTCTGGTGTGCGTCTTTAATCCTGTGATTCTTTTCTCCTCCAACTCCTGATCACTGTAATGCAATCTATGTGGTCCCTGTAACGCTTTAGTTTTGTTCAGGTCCACCTCATATCTTTTGGCCAATTCCTTCAATCTATCATGTGCCATTCTAGCTTTTCGAGTCACATCTTTTGCTACAAACAGCAGCTCATCTGATCCATAAATTTCTATCCTTTCCAAAGGCAGACCCCCACTGATCATTTCGTCTACCTCTGCTTTCAGCCTCACTACGTCTAGCAACCTTGCCTGTACTGCACTCCTCAGTACTTCTCGACAACCCGAGCCATCTCGCTCATCACAGTCACTATTCTGTCCTTGTGACCTATTCCCTTCCATATTCCTGGAACTTGGTCTGTCTTCCGAGACATTTTGTGCCCTATCTCTTTGCATCCTATCCTCTTGGTTCGTTACTGTTGGTGTCCACTCCCTCAAAGCTGACTTAGATTCCCGTAAAGACCTCGGTCTTTCCGGTCTCTCCTCTTCTTGTCCACATGAAGAGTCCGCAGTAGCCGGTAACGGCGTACTTGTGTCTATTGGTCTTGGGAAATGAACCACCCTTACTCCAAACCCATTCCCACTCTCACTGTTTCCTTCTTCCCTTCTCATCGGCACGGAGCTCCCTTCTCTCACTCGGTCTGGGTCATATACCGGTACTATAGGGCCAATGGTAACCGGTACTGTCAAGGAGTCCGGTAATCTTGTGTTCCCCGCAGGAGGCTGTGTTATCATAGACGCCGTAGCCCCCTCCGTTCCTGTGGAAATTCTTCCCACTACTCTCATGCTAGTCTGGTTCTGGCTCTCATCAACTATTGCCACTGCTGGGGTTGTCTTTCCCTCTTCTGAATCTGGATTAAATGATGGTGGCCTCTCCGCCAACATCCTATCCAACAGACTGTCATCTAAATCACTGTCGTCCTCATCGATTCTTGTAATCTTTCCATTTTGTATCAGCAGTGGGTATAACTTATCTCCGTCGATCGTATCCGCTCTCCACTTTTTCTCCAATGCATCCCACCTTGCATCTTGGAATGCCCTGACCGATTTCTTCACCCTTTCTTGACACCTTTCCTTCTTTCTATCATACGCTGCTCTTATCCACGCATGTAGTGCCTCAAACTGTGTCGGTCTAGGTAGTGGTCGTAATGAAGCCATTACACTCTTGAGCTGGTACAGCACCTCTAACCTGAAAGTACCATATCGAGGGAACGACAAATCTCCTTCTGTTTCTGTCATTTTATGCCAATTCTCGAGCCAAATTATAGTATGCAATCCTACATTCTTTGCCATATAATGTGCTGGTGTGTCCTCAGGAGGAGCTTCCTCTCCCTCCCGAACAACCACATGTCTATCACCTCTACAAAGTTCCCTTAAAGCTTTAAAACATTTCATGATGAATCAACTTTGTATTTGCACTCAAAATGTCCGCTTTTACTTCCTGATTTCAATCCACCAATCCCAGCGCGGTTCACACCAACCGGCCTATCGCAGCGCGGCACTTGTCTGACGTCACTTTTCCTCCGCTCGCAGCAGTTCCCCTCCTTTTTAATTCACTCGTTCTCACTCGCATTCGTCCCAATTATACTCTGAAATAATGTCCGTCCTACCGAACAATTACCTCTCTGACCGTCAGTCTTACCAATGACCGATCAGTCTCTTGAGCTTGTTGACCTCAATCTGGCAATCGTCTGTCCACGAACGACTGGACAATCGCCTCTAATACTCGATAGGATTCAATCACTCGATGTTCTGCACACAATAACCTACGACCTGCGTTGGTTATTCACACACTCACTCATGTGTTCCCTATCTTCAGTGGGTCTGTCAATGACGTCTCGTGACCCCCACAACTCTGGTCAACGTTCTCAACTCTGGGTGTATTCTACACCACAATAAATCTCCCGGTCCCGCGCGCGCTCACGGTCCGTTTCTCAATCACACAACTCTCGTTCCAACTCCGCAAGACATCACACAACAATAAAACACCGCAATCTAGCAAACATCACTCTTCTCATACTCACTCTACTACGAACTGCTACTTCCGCCGCACCGTCACTCTCCGTCAGTTTTCCACGACCTCCGACATCCGTCTCTCGCGGTTCTCTGGATCTGCGTCACTCGGGCTCTATGGGGCAACTTAATCTCCTATCTTGCTCTAGATCTCCCCTTACCATCAAAGGTAACCATCCTACTCTGCTACCAACTGATAACGCCGATTCTTATCTAATTATCTATAAGAATCCTCTGGCCGCCAAGATCTTTTTACCTGTTGAATAGTGTAAAGGAGAGAATCTCATCAGGTTAGATATCAGCATTCATTTTGTCTGAAAGGACCACGGACTCCGAATTCAAGTTTGAGAATTTATTATCGCCAAAAATAACTGAACGTGCAAGCACCTCAACACGAGGTTAAAGAAATAGATGGGCACTAATACAAATAATAATCTACGCAGGAGTCTCATCCGACTCAGGATAAGAAGAATAGAAAGTTCTAGGAGGACCAACCAGACTATGATTGCTCCTATTTCTAAGTTGCTCTTCATGGGCCTAAACAAGCTTAAAATCAATTGCTGTCCCTACACTAACGCTAAGTGACATCCCTGCATAACGATTTTCCCAGGCAAGAAAGAATAAAAGGTGTCAGCTGTGAAGACTTCCTAAGAAGTGCAATCACTATATACCTAAGCTCAGCTCTGTCCTTCTCTCAGGTCTCCCCTACCGCTTCTCCGGCCTCCTCCCTCAGGGCACTATCCCTAATACAAAACCATACTACAAAGGTACACGCCTTGTTTACGCCCTCTTGGCCAGGTCTTCTTTCTTGTGCTTTTCCATTGAAACGGTGACTTCATCCTGGACGGTTTCGTTGACCTTGAGTCCCAGGCGCCTTCTCCGCTGAAAGTATCATCCCTAAATTCCATTGCACTCCCCGTACCATGCCTCCCATCTTTCTAACTTTTGAAAACAAAGAGTTAGTCTTTACTAACGAGACATGTGTCCTTGCACCTGCAACAAAAGATACGTTCAACAGAAACCTTCTACTGTGCTAATTAAATCTACCGTTGATGCCCAGAGAGCCTTTCCAAGAGAAACCCTTTTCGGCCTACATTATAAGCTAACATAAGAATATACCAGGCCTTCCTTAAGCATATATGTAGTCAGGCCCTTACATATAACTTTTAAACACACATCTTACTTTTCCCTATAAGCATATTCATTACGATTCTTTATGCAAACAATGAATTACATGTGCAACTTTAATATGGTGCACGTTTAAACTACTGCAATTACATTACATACACGAACTAATTCCTCTATGCATTATGTTCACACAATTCAAAAAGCATTACATTACATCATTATCCTAACACCATTATACTGCTGAATTCACTTCGTTTCAGTGAACTATTCATTCTTTGCTAAACATGCATGAGTATACAATGAATATAAACGAATATATGTCTGAATACATGTGGGTGCGGCCTATCAGTGATTATGATGCACCCCTACAATTTACAAGAACATTTCGCTCTATCAGTATTGGCCACACCAACCCCTCTAGCAACACATTGCATACACTGCAAAAAAAACTCCACACCGTATGTATAAAAACACTTGTCTTTGCATTTCACACACACACTGAAATCAAAACGAAACACACATTGTAAATACACTTTACAGTTATATGCAATTGTCAGACTTTCCCATTAGCGGAAAGGTTAAACAGTCAACGTTCTTTGACTATGCCTCGTGACCCAGTCCCTCAGTCTTCCACTACACTAGCCAATGATACATGCTGCCCTGGCCTGGCACGCTGTTGACTAGACAGTCAAAACCAACTAACATGGAAAGAAACAGGGGCATATTAGCAAGACCGGCGATAAAATTATCGCCGTTTTAGCGGCAGGAAACTGCCGCTAAAACGGCGATAATGGGCTTGCTAATATGCGTTATAGAAGTCCAATAGAAGCCCAGGTTAGATGTGCAGGACATCTAACCTGGGCTTCTATTGGAATTCTATAACGCATATTAGCAAGCCCATTATAGCCGTTTTAGCGGCAGTTTCCTGCCGCTAAAACGGCGATAATTTTATCGCCGGTCTTGCTAATATGCCCCACAGTTTCTTAGCAAGGCTTACATAAATATGCCCCCAACTCTGGGGTTTTATTTAGCATCCCTAACCCAACAAAGGCTGACTGACAGAAAACTTGAGACTGTCCCTTGTTTGTTATGCTTCATAGTGCTGTGAGGTGGCTTGCTCTGCAGATGTTTTTTTACACTTCCCACTTCAGATAATGTAATTAAAACTGCACATGCACGAAAATGGAATTGTGGACCAGATTAAGGCCACTATGATAAATACTCACGAGTGGAAACAAAATGCAGGCCATGCTGCCACCGTTATTTGGCAATGCGGTTTTACCACCATAGATACAATGGCTGCAAGTGAAGCTCAAGGCAGAAAAGGATGCCTGTTCTGTTGAGTTGGGAGCAGACATCAAAGCACTCCAGTGTTCTGCCAGGTCCGCTTTATGGATAGTGTTGCCCCAGGGCAGCAATAGATGAACAAATGTCTGTATGACTATTCTTTCAGAGCTCATTCACCAGGGAATGCCAGGGCTTTGCTAAAGGCCAGGGTCTTGCATGCTGTATGCAGCTACGCGGTCAGTATACCATGCAAAACGTGTATTACAATATTTTTCATCTGCTACTTTAAACAGCACTTCCAAACATAATACAAATAGTTTTTTTTTTTTTAAATAAAAAGCAGGCTCACTTACCAAAAAAGGCCAACATCTACAAAAGGTCAACTGCTGAGTTTTTAAAATAATGGAATTAAACTGTAATATTGAGAGCTAACAATTAGTGGGGGCGTCAAGGACGAGGTGTGGCTTTGGAAGATTTAAAGAATAGGAAAAGCATACGAATAGGAAATAAAGGAAGGGTCTGAGAGGAGAAAAGAAGGAAGAGGCAATGTGAAAGAAGGAGAAAGAGAATAAGGGGAGAATTGCGAGAGTCGTTTGACAGTTTGGTTTTCAGTTAAAATAAACTATTTAGCAATAACTGCTCCACGTAGATCAGTGACAGGGCAACAGCAGATGGTTCAGAAAGAGCTTGACAAGGAGAGAGGAGGAGAGGATGGAACTGGGCAGCTACCAGACAGGAGTGAATAGGCAGCCAGCAAAAGGGGAGATATGCTATGCTTCACAATGCAGTAAGAGAGATTTTTTGTGTCTAATCCGTTGTGGAAGTTTATCTCTCTAGTGGTGGCACCAGGGCAGGGGGGTGGCCAAGAGGGCAACTGCATCCCAGTGGCATAACAGATATTCATTGGCCTTGGGCTGAATGGGGGGCCCTTGAAGGATTGGAGGTCACCTGAAGGGTTGCCCCCCAGGCTTTGTTAACCGGACGAGAGCTCCAAGGTAGCGCTGGAACTCACAGGGGATAGAAAGAGAAAGTAAGCACAAATAAGCAGCATGGAGAAATAGCTTCTGTCATCCAAAGCACGGACTTTCAATTGACTGTGGTGGTAACGTTAATTACTATGCTCCCCAACTGAAGGAACAAAGACCTTCACACACAAAGGGAACAATTATCAGTGACTGATTCAGTTCCTGAGATGGACGGGGTAGGGAGGGACATCTGCATCTGACAATTAGCTGTCACACTGCACCCTGGGTTGGGACAGGCTAGGCCCACCATACAAAGGAGGACTATCAGACATCTGGAGCTAGCGCGAGGGGTTCCCCTTAGAAATTTTGGTGGGAAGGTATCTGGCAGTGATGTCAGCTAGGGGTGAAGCTGAGGCTCTCAGAGGAGCTCTTCACTGAGAAAACTTGCCAGCACCAGATTTAATTGACCCAGAATGCTGTGCAGGAGGGTTGGGACTGGGGTGAGGGGATGATGTGACATCCTAGGAGATACAATGAGCAAGACCCTGGACCTGGGAAGTGCCAGCTGTAGAACCATGGACAACTGGAAGGAGAAGCTATCTGATGCCCTGCTAAGGACTTTGTCTGCAGTTGACCCCAGGACTAGATGGGTCTCTCCAGGGTTAGCAGCGCTGGCACCCTTATGCACCTCGAAGATCAGTTGCGGGAAGACCAGACTCCACTGTCTCACTGGGTGCCCTGCAGGATATTCAGGAGGCTTTAGGGCCTGTGAGGGCAGGCAGGAGAGTGCTGTGCTGTTTCAGAGGGGCTACGTAAGATGCTTTCACCAACAGGAAAGGAGAAGCTTGGTACAGGGAGCCAGTAAAACCAGCTCTCCACATAATGTGCCACTTTAAAGATCAGGAGGCCTGCTGAAAGTAATCCTAATCGCTAGAGTCATCACCAGGGGCAAAACCAACCAAATATCATCATCAAAAGTAGCTTAAATGGGCCCGAGTTATGCAGGCCTGGCTTTAAAATGACGCCAGATAACACAGAAGTGCAAACTTAAGTACATTAAATCCACTGGGTCTCTAAACCTACGTGACATACCATAGACTAGGGCCTTAGAGGTAGGTTGTCTTTGCCAATTAGAATTATACCAATTACCATATACCCCTAGAGGACAGAGCACTGGTCCTTGGCCTGTTTAGCAGAGCCCAAGGCAATTTCATAGTAAGTAAGCACTAGCTTCAGTCCAAAAATGGGGGTGATCAGTGCAAAAAGAATGGCTTTCCTACTCATTTGTATTCATTATGCATCTGAGCATTAGACAAACATAAAAAAATGAAATAGGCTTCCTGAGTGTAGCAATTTGTCTATAGGTATGTATATAGTTGCACTGCACAAACTCACCTGGAAAGCAACGACATGTTATACAATGGGCATGGATCCAAGGTTACGTTTCTTGATTGTTTACAAAAGGCAAACTCGAAGTAAGTGTCTATTATTTTGGCATTATTTCTCTTTGAAAGAGTATTACTCTTTGGTTTTGTTTTGTACTTTATCTGAAAACTGTATGAGAACACACCTCGGATATATTCCCTAGCAAACTTCTGTGCAGTGTAAACTAATAAAAAAGTGTTTGAAACGTTCCAGTCGTAGTCATATTTCTTTCAGCAGATGCAGATACAACTTGAAGAGTTTGTGTTTAGAAAAAAGTTCAACAATCCAAATGCACTCATTGAAGTTTCAAACAGTGTTGTCTATAAGCTGCATACATGAAGTAATTCTGACCTGTCACTGTTTCCAGAATACCTAGTAGGCTTGAAAACAGGTATGCTGTAAGGCATCACAAAATGGTTCCCTATAACACAGACTAACATGTTTGCAGGATCCATTTAAAGTAAGCCTCTGACTTGCAATTTTGCCTCCCCCATGTTAGATAAGCCTAAAATGTGTTTTAACTTAAAACAAAGTAGAAGCAGTACAGCCCATGAGACGCTTGGACACATCCAAACCTATGTCAGAGCTGAACCATTTAAAACCAGGATACATGATTCAATGTAAACAGAGTCACATTTGAATGACGTTTTTTCATATTTTATGAGGTTTCTCAAAAAAGTTCAATGGAAGTAAAAACAGAAATTTATTTTTGGGGGGAAGAGCAGGTGCTGACAATCAGAACGAGGTGATGTTGATAATGGTTTGTTTCAATATATGTGATGAGTTTCAGCTGATAAGAGGGCACAGGAGGAAGGTTTCAAAGATAGCGACAAGGATACTATTTAGAAAGAACAAGATCAGAAATCTAAGAAAGAAGGGACAGATGTGGAAATTTATATGAAAAGGTGTAATGTTCAGAATGGAGAATAGGGAAGATTGGATAGTGAAGCGGAGATGGATGAGTGCATAAAGTGGGATGAAGGAACAAAATAGGTAAGAAAATGTTAGAAGGCATATCCTAGCCATCAACATTGTGACTTTGGTGAGGCATTGAATGAAAAGTGAGAGAACTCTTTAAATGCTGCCACCAGGGGATTTTATGAGACTTTATTCTGTTTTTTTGCACTATTGACCCAGTTGGCTCTTATGCACAGTATAAGAAGAGACATTTGACATTGCTAGCATCATCAGAGAGTCTTGCTTAGTTTGATAAAAAGTAGTAAAATTCCAGGAGTACATGGCCTGGATCTAAGACAGTGACACAACACTGTATGGCACTGTGGGCTCCTGAATTGATGACAATGAATTAATGGTTCTCACAGAAAGAACCTGCCCAGAATGACAGACCTGGCCGGGGTAAGCAGTCTCTGCAGACAATGGGTGCATCACTATTCATCAACAACTAAGAGATGCAATCAATGAGACGGGTTGCACCAAGAAGTAAGCAAAGTGAGAAAAGTGCGCCCCACCTCCTGCTATAAACATGTGTATGAGAATAATCTGTTTGAATTAAGAGAGTTTCCATTTATTGTAGTTGAGGAAATGTAATACCTCAAGGTTTGATCATAGTGAAAACAATAATTGAGCTAAGACTATGATCTTATAGTTAAAATGAGATAGAAGAAAAGGTTATATGAGATATCATCTCCTTAATCAAATAACACCAGAAAGAAATAAAAATAATTTCTCCTTTTTCTGCTTTTGTACAAATCATGGCAACACTAGCAGACATAAAACCGCAAACATTAAGAGAGATCCATTAAGTTTCTGCCTTAGGAACATTATTTTAGATTTAATTAAAATGAAAACACGTTTAATGAATTAATTACGTTTTATTATATTTTAAATTAGATTTACCTGCCACAGAAAATAAGTCCGATTAACCCTCAATTTCCAAACAATGCTTCTACTTCCAGATGAATGCAAACAGCTTTAAAAACCCAAGAGAGTCTTCATCTATGTAGACCACAAACGATATGGTATGTTTCTATATGTAGAAATGTTACCTGGTAAGAGTGCAGTTATCACTTGTGAATGGTAACTGACTAGTATACAGGACTGTGCAATGCATTTGTTTTCTCACTCCACAAAATCATGTATGCTTTGGTATTGCAGAAGAGACACTCATAGGGCTCTCGCTAATGGTCATAGTTATATCTGTCGGCTCTAAATGACACCCATAGATAATAGCAGCAGAACCAGAAAATGGGTTCTAGAGCTTTCTACATCTCACTGATATAAACTTACCTGGTAAGTAAAATCAAGTTATGGGTTAAATGCAACACAGGGCAGCAACCAAACTTGCTGTGCTGCATAGAGTGAAAAGGCGACAGCAGAACAGTGCACTAGCCACTAACATATGGTGCTGTTACTCTCTCCTGGTCTGCTGCTGCACTTTTAGAAGTAAGAAACGCCGACTTATACATACAGGTGAAATATGGTAACCACCGTTAAGCATTTTATAACAGCTAGAATAATTCGAACTCATTGTTTTTGCAATACAGGAGAGTTTTTCCAAGTAGGCCAATTAGATCACTGACATAATATCGATGCATACAATATTGAAACACAATAATACTGGAGAATAAATATCTATAACAAAAATATTGACTTCCTACACTTAACTAGTAAAATAACAAATATCTAGAACACAAAGATCCTTGTTAAAAATATTAATCTTTACTTATATCGAAAACACAAATATCTAAAACAATAATATCGTCTCCTTTAAAAAAAACATATAATATGTCAAAATATTGATTCACTCAATATTGACTACAATAATATTGCCAAAATAATTAAATTATAATTAATAAATATAAAAATGCACTTTTTACTTCAAACAATTATTAGAAATAAATCTACAATGTTTTATACAAATGTTTAAATAAAATATAAACATATTACATCACCAACATATTTACCATTCACCTCAAAAAATGACATACCTAAAAACATTACAATCCAGTCCAAAAGAAATATTAACATTAACTAGAAACTCTTAGAAAACAACCTGAATATATATATATATATATATATATATATATATATATATATATATATATATATATATACATACGTATTATCTACTGGCGGTCGCCAGTAGATAGTTATAGTTAGGACCTATTATCCATAGGAAATCCGCGACATTCTATTTGAAATAACGTTGGCGCCGGTTGACAAATCTTTGTGAAAGTTTCCAACTTGTTGGGGTGCTCCGGTCCGCTCCTATCCTGAAAGTCTCGGGGTGATACGTCAAGCGGGGGCCGAGAAAAAAGGGGGGTCCCAAAACACGTTTTCCCCATTCATTTTTCCATAGGAACCTTTAGTCGCAGCTACAGCCCGAACTGCTGAACGGAATTACACCAAATTTGGCAAAGAGGTAGCCCTTGGTTCAGTGTCGTGCCTTCTGCTTAAATGGTGTAAATCCGTTCAGTAGTTCCTGAGAAAATCAAAAGTAAAGTCACATATATATCTATGGACGAGTAGGGTCCGCGTACCCTCCCGATCACGAGCTGTATGCTAATTGGCTGTCAAGTGGCTGTCAACACTCCAAATCAAGAAGTGTTGGCAGCCATTTTGTCCCTCGGTAGAACCGAGGGACAGAAACAAGTGCGCAAAGCGCAAAAGGGGGCAGGGTAGAAACACCCTGACCCCCTAGGTCTGCTCAGGGGTCCCACAAGGACCCCTGGGCAGAAAAAGCATTTTTTTTTTAAATCGGCGGGATGCGCTTAGGGTGCGCGGATCCGCCGAGGAAAAAAAAAAAACACAAGAAACAAGTGCGCAAAACGCACAAAGGGGGCAGGGTAGAAATACCCTGACTCCCTAGGCCTGCTCAGGGGGTCCTACAAGGACCCCCTGGGCAGAAAAAAGCATTTAAAAAAAAAAAAAAAAAATCGGCAGGATGCGCTCAGGGTGCGCGGATCCTGGCGAAAAAAAATCGAAGCGCGGTCTCCCGCGCTTCGATGTTTATTTGCCACCGGGTGGGCCAAGTCCCGGGGGCATGGTGGGGGGGTTTAGATTTAATGTGGGGGCCTCTAAGGCCCCAAGCCCCGGGGACCGCCACCCCCTGGGGCTTTAGAAAATAATGGTGCGGGAGGGCTCTTGGCCCTCCCGCAGCCCCGAGACCGCCACCCCCGGGGCTTCTTTTTTTAAAAATATTTTAACCTGTGTGGGGGCTCCAGCCCCCACATGCCCGAGGACCGCCACCTCCCCGGGGCACTAAAGATTTGAATATGGGGGTCCGTTACGGACCCCAAAGCCCAGGGGACCACCACCTCCCCAGGGCTTTACTAATGGTTGGGAGGGGGCCGCGCGGCCCCCTCCTGGAGCCCTGATGGCCCTGGGGACCGCCACCCCCAGGGCCGGCTCCTCGCAGTGTCCCGGGGTGCCTACCCCCGGGACACTGTAGTTTGCTATGACAGGACGGGAGCCTCGCGGCTCCCGTCCTGTCATAGCAAACAGTTTGCATTTTGAAGAGAGAGCAGGAAACCTGCTCTCTCTTTCAAATTGCAAACCAATTGCTTTCCACACGGGGAGCAGCATGTTAGCTGCTCCCCATGTGGAAAAGCAATGCCGGCTCGCGCAGGAGGCGGGGAGCCGGCTGGGACTGTGGGGGGATTGGGGACCCCCCCACAGTCCCCAACCAGCGGCCAGGCCCCGGGGGATGGGGTCCCCGGGGCCATAAGTGGCCAGGGAGGGGGGCCACGCAGCCCCCCTCCCCAAATTAAAAAAACAGGGCAAGGCCGGCCCCGGGGGATGGGGTCCCCGGGGCCTTAAATGGCCTGAGGAGGGGGCCAGCAGTCCCCCTCCAAATTTAAAAAAAGAAATCGAGGGCATGCCCGGGGGATGGGGTCCCTGGGGCCAATACAGGCCCAGGGAAGGGGGGCCACGCGGCCCCCTTCCGTTTTTTTAAATTTAAAAAATAAATAAATTGCTCAGGCCCGGGGGATGGGGTCCCCGGGGCCAAAAGTGGCCAAAGGAAGGGGGGCCACGCAGCCCCCTCCCATTAAAAAAAAAACACAAAAAAAAACGACCGGCATCGTGCCGGAGGCCCCACCCCCCTCCCTGCAGTACTCTGCAAACGCGCCCCCTGGCGCATTTTAAGAAGGGGAAGCAATTCCCCTTGAATACTGGGGGTCCCTGGGGGCCAACTAGCCCACCAGGAACCTCCAGTATGCGCCAGGGGGCTGCGTTGCAGAGAGGTGTACAGAGGCCACGCCCTTTTACACCTCTCTGCAACGCAGCTCTGTGGCGCTTTTAGAAGTACATGGTGGGCTAGTTGGACTCCAGGGACCCTCAGGATTCAAGGGGACTTAATCCCCCAACTTAAAACGCGCCACGGGGCGCGTTTGCACAGTGGTGAAGGGAGGGGCGGGGCTTCAGGTGACATGTGTGCAAACAGGCCCCGTGGCGCGTTTTAAGATGGGGCATTAAATCCCCTTCAATCCTGAGGGTCCCTGGGGGCCAACTAGCCCAACAGGTACATCCAGAAAGCGCCACAGAGCTGCATTGCAGAGAGGTGCAAAAAGGGACGTGGACTCTGAACACCTCTCTGCAACGCAGCTCCCTGGTGCATACTGGAGGTACAGGGTGGGCTAGTTGGACCCCAGGGACCCTCATGATTCAAGGGGACTTAATCCCCCAACTTAAAACGCGCCACTGGGCGCGTTTGCACAGATGTCACCTCAGGCCCCGCCCCCTCCCTTCACCATTGTGCAAATATTCCTCTAAAATCAGCCGAACTACGAATTCCGATTTACTCACCTGTTATCAGGAGAGACCTCAGTGCTGCATCTTTCAGCCCAGTACTGATCCTGAAAAGTAATTTTAACCGTACTTACCAGTAACTTGAATTTCCTTCCATAGGATATCATTGACTGGTTTCACTTGAAATTCTTCTAAGTGTGGAGTTTTGGAACTTTATAATATTCCTCTAAAATCAGCCGAAATACGAATTCCGATTTACTCACCTGTTATCAGGAGAGACCTCAGTGCTGCATCTTTCAGCCCAGTACTGATCCTGAAAAGTAATTTTAACCGTACTTACCAGTAACTTGAATTTCCTTCCATAGGATATCATTGACTGGTTTCACTTGGAAATTCTTCTAAGTGTGGAGTTTTGGAACTTTATAATATTCCTCTAAAATCAGCCGAAATACGAATTCCGATTTACTCACCTGTTATCAGGAGAGACCTCAGTGCTGCATCTTTCAGCCCAGTTCTGATCCTGAAAAGTAATTTTAACCGTACTTACCAGTAACTTGAATTTCCTTCCATAGGATATCATTGCCTGCTTTTTGCTGAAAAAGTTTCTAAGTGTCGATTTTTGAAACATACAAATATTCCTCTAAAATCAGCCAAAATACGAATTCCGATTTACTCACCTGTTATCAGGAGAGACCTCAGTGCTGCATCTTTCAGCCCAGTACTGATCCTGAAAAGTAATTTTAACCGTACTTACCAGTAACTTATATTTCCTTCCATAGGAATCCATTGTCTGGTTTTCAGCAGAAAAGTTTCAAAGTGTTGATTTTCACAAACTACAAATATTCCTTAAAAATCGCCTGTATGACTTAAACGCATTCTTTCAACTGTTTACAGGAGATGCACCAGTGCTGGATCCAGGATCCACCACTGAGTAAGAAAAAGTAACGATAACACTACTTACCTGCTAAGTGATTTTCCTCCCATAGGATAACATTGGTGATTGTATGTGAAAAAGTTTCTGTCAACTTTTAAAATACAATAATATTCCTTAAAAATCACTACTGTAACCAAAACGCTTTTACTCAACTGTTTACAGGAGATGTCCCAGGACTGAATCTAGGATCCAGTCCTGTGGTTAGAAAAAGTAATCCATAAAGTAACTAATTGCATTTAGATAGAAATTCACATTGAGCTCAATGTTGCATTGTGTTTGAAATTGTGTTGCCCATTGCAACAACTGTAACTACTGTACTTAAAAGTCTATTGCCTATTTGCAAAGTATTTAGAATAAAGTAATTCATTCTGAGAAAGTATATTTTGTAATGTAATGTATAATGTAATTACAATGTAATTTAAAAAATAAAATATCTAAAAATAAATAGTTTAAAAAAATGTAGTAAATCAGTATCAAAAAAAATAAATATAACAATTAATACATTTAAAAATTGTCATTTACAAAACCTTTGAAATTCACTGAAAAAAAACTATAGGTTTCAGACATGTTATAGTTAGGAATTAGCATTTAAAAAACCTTTGAAATTCACTGAAAAAACCATAGGTTTCAGGCTTGTTATAGTTAGGAATTAGCATTTTAAAAACCTTTGAAATTCACTGAAAAAACCATAGGTTTCAGGCCTGTTATAGTTAGGGTTTAGCATTTAAAAAACCTTTGAAATTCACTGAAAAAACCATAGGTTTTAGGGAAAGTTATAGTTAGTTGGACATTGCACTCATACAAAACCCGTGAAATTCCCCCGTTATAGTTAGTTCAGCTAACTATAACTCGCGCCCGCAATGCACTGCTGATGACGTCACATATTACATCACTCATGACATGGTCAGTGACATCACTGATGACATCACTGATGACATCTCAAATGACATCACTGATGACATCATCCATGTGAGAATTTAATGCATCTTCTCACACCCTAATATAACTTTTGATACACCCACTCTAAATTACAGACTGCCATTCTCAAAACGTACATACCCACTCACTGATTCTTAGGTCTACACACACACATCTACTCACTCACCCGTACAGTCACTCATACTTAGTCACTCAGTACAGGACTATCATATGCACTCATAAACCTATATAAACACTCACACAACGCAACTCATCCATAGAGGTACTCACACACCTAGTCAGTCATGCAAATAATTAATCACACTCCAATTTACTCACCTATACAGTTATACACACCAGCTCACTTACTCATAAAAATACTAGCACATTCTTACGCTCCTATGCAATCACTGATGCAAGCACACACTCATCCATATAGCCACTCTCACAATCACACACTCTCACTTATAGCCATTTATATACTCCAACACACATATATACTGCCTTTCACATATGTAGTTACTCACACATGTACCACTGAGATATACATTCAATCACTAACACACCCATACACACACTCACCCACCCATACAGTCCATCACAGACGCACTCTTGAAACCATGCACCCAGTGAATCACCCACTCACACATCTATGCACAGAGTCACACACACCCCACCCACACAAACACTGAGGCACCCATACAGATACTCAGAGAACCAATCCATAACCCATATAGACACTCATTTAGCTAGTCAGAAACCCATGCAGCTGCTTACACAACAACAGACAGATGGATACAGACATTCACACAGTTTAGTCACTCACCCATGCATCCAGTAAGATACGTTTAATCACTCACTTATAGACTCAGTCACGCACCTACTAAATCATCCATTCAGACGCTTATACACCCACTCATTCTTCAATACGCCTTTCCCTATATATATTAAACATATTTAAACTTTACAGAAACACACAATCACTGGATGATGTCATCAGGGATGTCATCAGTGATGTCACTGATCATGTCATGAGTGATGTAATATGTGACGTCATCAGCAGTGCATTGCGGGGGCGCGAGTTATAGTTAGCTGAACTAACTATAACGGGGGAATTTCACGGGTTTTGTACGAGTGCAATGTCCAACTAACTATAACTTTCCCTAAAACCTATGGTTTTTTCAGTGAATTTCAAAGGTTTTTTAAATGCTAAACCCTAACTATAACAGGCCTGAAACCTATGGTTTTTCAGTGAATATATATATACATACACATATATATATATATACATATTTATATATATCTATATATATATATATTTATATATATATATATATATATTATCTACTGGCGGTCGCCAGTAGATAGTTATAGTTACAACCTATTATCCATAGGAAATCCGCGACATTCTATTTGAAATAACTCTCTTGCCAGTTGACGTATCTTCGCAAAATTTTCAAACTTTGTGGCCCGCTCCGGTCCGCTCCTACCCTGAAAGTCTCGGGGGATTTGTCAAGCGGGGGCCGAGAAAAAAGGGGGTCCCAAAACGCGTTTTCCCCATGCAATTTTCCATAGGAAACTTTAGACACGGCTACAGCCCGAACTGCTGAACGGAATTACACCAAATTTGGCAAAGAGGTAGTTCTTGGTTCAGAAAGAACCCTTTTTGTTAAATGGTGTAAATCCGTTCAGTAGTTGCTGAGAAAATGAAAAGTAAAAAGATAGATATATCTAGGGCCGCGGATCCTCCCGAGCACGAGCTTTATGTTAATTGGCTGTCAACACTCCAAATCAGGAAGTGTTGGCAGCCATTTTATCCCTCGGTAGAACCGAGGGACAGAAACAAGTGCGCAAAGCGCACAAAGGGGGCAGGGTAGAAACACCCTGACCCCCTAGGTCTGCTCAGAGGGTCCCACAAGGACCCCCTGGGCAAAAAATTTATTTTTTATTTTTTTAAAAATCGGCAGGATGCGCTCAGGGAGCGCGAACCCTGCCGAAAAAAAAAAAATCGAAGCGCGGTCTCCCGCGCTTCGATGTTAATTGGCCCCCGGGTGGGCCAAGTCCCGGGGGCATGCTGGGGGGAGTTAATTTTATGTGTGGGGGCCTCTAAGGGCCCCCAAGCCCGGGGACCACCACCCCCGGGGCTTTATGTAGAATGGTGCGGGAGGGCTCTGAGCCCTCCCGCAGCCCGAGACCACCACCTCCCCGGGGCTTCTTTTTTTAATTAAAAACCTGTGTGGGGGGCTCCAGCCCCCACACGCACCGGGGACCACCACCTCCCGGGGCACTAAGAAAAATTACAATGGGGGTCCGTTTTGGACCCCAGAGCCCGGGGACCACCACCTCCCCGGGGCTGTGCACTGAATGGGAGGGGGCCGCGCGGCCCCCTCCTGGAGCCCTTGATGGCCCTGGGGACCACCACCCCCAGGGCCGGCTCCTGCAGTGCCCGGGGTGCCTACCCCCGGGACACTGCTGTTTGCAATGACAGGACGGGAGCCTCGCGGCTCCCGTCCTGTCATTGCAAACTTGCTTTGGATATTGGAAGAGAGAGCAGGAAACCTGCTCTCTCTTCCAATATCCAAAGCCGATTGCTTTTCCACATGGGGAGCAGCATGTTAGCTGCTCCCCATGTGTAAAAGCAATGCCGGCTCCCGTAGGACACGGGGAGCCGGCGGGACTGTGGGGGGCTTGGGGACCCCCCCACAGTCCCCAACGAAGGCCAGGCCCCGGGGATGGGGTCCCCGGGGCCATAAGAGGCCACAGAGGGGGCCACGCAGCCCCCTCCCCAAAGTAAAAAAAGAAAATAATTGAAAAAAAAGTGCAAGGCCGGCCCCGGGGATGGGGTCCCCGGGGCCTTAAATGGCCTGAGGAGGGGGGCCACGCAGCCCCCTCCAAATAAAAAAACAGGCCATGCCCCGGGGGATGGGGTCCCCGGGGCCAATACAGGCCCAGGGAAGGGGGCCACGCGGCCCCCTTCCCGTTTTTTTAAAATTTTAATTAAAAAAAGGGGTAAGGCCCTGGGGGATGGGGTCCCCAGGGCCTAAAAATAGGAAAAAGGAAGGGGGGCCACACAGCCCCCTTCAGGGAAAAACAAAAAACAAAAAAACGATCGGGCCCGCAGGCCCGCCCCCATCCTTCACCACTCTGCAAACGCGCCCCCTGGCGCGTTTGCAGAGGAAGCGAATTCCCCTTGAATACTGGGGGTCCCTGGGGCCAACTAGCCCACCAGGAACCTCCAGTATGCGCCAGGAGCTGCCTTGCAGAGAGGTGTACAGAGGCCACGCCCCTTTTTACACCTCTCTGCAACGCAGCTCTATGGCGCTTTTGGAGGTATATGGTGGGCTAGTTGCACCCCAGGGACCCTCAGGATTCAAGGGGAGTTAATCCCCGACTTAAAACGCGCCACGGGGCGCGTTTGCACAGTGGTGAAGGGAGGGGCGGGGCTTCAGGTGACATGTGTGCAAACAGGCCCCGTGGCGCATTTTAAGATGGGGAATTAAATCCTCTTCAATCCTGAGGGTCCCTGGGGGCCAACTAGCCCAATAGGTACGTCCAGAAAGCGCCACAGAGCTGCGTTGCAGAGAGGTGTAAAAAGGGGTGTGGCCTCTGTACATGTCTCTGCAACTCAGCCCCCTGGCGCATACTGGAGGTTCCTGGTGGGCTAGTTGGCCCGTAGGGACCCTCATGATTCAAGGGGACTTAATCCCCCAACTTAAAACGCACCACGGGGCGCGTTTGCACAGATGTCACCTCAGTCCCCGCCCCCTCCCTTCACCATTGTGCAAATATTCCTCTAAAATCAGCCGAAATCCGAATTCCGATTTACTCACCTGTTATCAGGAGAGACCTCAGTGCTGCATCTTTCATCCCAGTACTGATCCTCAAAAGTAATTTTAACCGTACTTACCGGTAACTTGAATTTCCTTCATAGGCTAACATTGACTGGTTTCACTTGGAAATTCTTCTAAGTGTGGAGTTTTGGAACTTTAAAATATTCCTCTAAAATCAGCCGAAATACGAATTCCGATTTACTCACCTTTTATCAGGAGAGACCTCAGTGCTGCTCCTCAAAAGTAATTTTAACCGTACTTACCAGTAACTTGAATTTCCTTCCATAGGATATCATTGCCTGCTTTTTGCTGAAAAAGTTTCTAAGTGTTGATTTTTGAAACATACAAATATTCCTCTAAAATCAGCCGAAATCCGAATTCTGATTTACTCACCTGTTATCAGGAGAGACCTCAGTGCTGCATCTTTCAGCCCAGTACTGATCCTCAAAAGTAATTTTAACCGTACTTACCAGTAACTTGAATTTCCTTCCATAGGATATCATTGCCTGCTTTTTGCTGAAAAAGTTTCTAAGTGTTGATTTTTGAAACATACAAATATTCCTCTAAAATCAGCCGAAATCCGAATTCTGATTTACTCACCTGTTATCAGGAGAGACCTCAGTGCTGCATCTTTCAGCCCAGTACTGGTCCTGAAAAGTAATTTTAACCGTACTTACCGGTAACTTGAATTTCCTTCATAGGCTAACATTGACTGGTTTCACTTGGAAATTCTTCTAAGTGTGGAGTTTTGGAACTTTAAAATATTCCTCTAAAATCAGCCGAAATCCGAATTCTGATTTACTCACCTGTTATCAGGAGAGACCTCAGTGCTGCATCTTTCAGCCCAGTACTGATCCTGAAAAGTAATTTTAACCGTACTTACCAGTAACTTGAATTTCCTTCCATAGGCTAACATTGACTGGTTTCACTTGGAAATTCTTCTAAGTGTGGAGTTTTGGAACTTTAAAATATTCCTCTAAAACCAGCCGAAATACGAATTCCGATTTACTCACCTGTTATCAGGAGAGACCTCAGTGCTGCATCTTTCAGCCCAGTACTGGTCCTGAAAAGTAATTTTAACCGTACTTACCGGTAACTTGAATTTCCTTCATAGGCTAACATTGACTGGTTTCACTTGGAAATTCTTCTAAGTGTGGAGTTTTGGAACTTTAAAATATTCCTCTAAAATCAGCCGAAATACGAATTCCGATTTACTCACCTGTTATCAGGAGAGACCTCAGTGCTGCATCTTTCAGCCCAGTACTGGTCCTGAAAAGTAATTTTAACCGTACTTACCGGTAACTTGAATTTCCTTCATAGGCTAACATTGACTGGTTTCACTTGGAAATTCTTCAAAGTGTGGAGTTTTGGAACTTTAAAATATTCCTCTAAAATCAACCAAAGTACGAATTCCAATTTACTCACCTGTTATCAGGTGAGAACCCAGTGCTGCATCTTTCAGCCCAGCACTGACCCTGAAAAGTAATTTTAACCGTACTTACCAGTAACTTATATTTTCTTCCATAGGAATCCATTGTCTGGTTTTCAGCAGAAAACTTTCAAAGTGTCGATTTTCACAAACTACAAATATTCCTTAAAAATCGCCTGTATGACTTAAACGCATTCTTTCAACTGTTTACAGGAGATGCACCAGTGCTGGATCCAGGATCCAACACTGAGTAAGAAAAAGTAACGATAACAGTTTTTACCTGCTAAGTGAATTTCCTTCCATAGGATAACATTGGTGATTCTATGAGAAAAAGTTTCTAAGTGTCAACTTTTAAAATACAATAATATTCCTTAAAAATCACTACTGTAACCAAAACGCTTTACTCAACTGTTTACAGGAGATGTCCCAGGACTGAATCTAGGATCCAGTCCTGTGGTTAGAAAAGTAATCCATAAAGTAACTAATTGCATTTAACTAGAAATTCACATTGAGCTGAATGTTGCATTGTGTTTGAAAATGTGTTGCCCATTGCAACAACTGTAACTACTGTACTTAAAAGTCTATTGCCTATGTGCAAAGTATTTAAACTAAAGTAATTCATTCTGAGAAAGTATTTTTTGTAATGTAATGTATAATGTAATTACAATGTAATTTAAAAAATAAAATATGTAAAAAAAAATTGTTTCTAAACAATTTGGAAATCAGTATGAAAAAAATTTATATAACAATTAATACATTTAAAAATTGTCATTTACAAAACCTTTGAAATTCACTGAAAAAACCGTAGGTTTCAGACATATTATAGTTACAAATTAGCATTTAAAAAACCTTTGAAATTCACTGAAAAAACCATAGGTTTCAGGGACGTTATAGTTACAAATTAGCATTTAAAAAACCTTTGAAATTCACTGAAAAACCATAGGTTTTAGGGACAGTTATAGTTATTTGGACATTGCACTCGTACAAAACCCGTGAAATTCCCCGTTATAGTTAGTCCAGCTAACTATAACTCGCGCCCCGCAATGCACTGCTGATGACGTCACATATTACATCACTCATGACATGGTCAGTGACATCACTGATGACATCACTGATGACATCTCAAATGACATCACTGATGACATCATCCACGTGATAATTTCATGCATCTTCTCACACCCTAATATAACCTTTGATACACCCACTCTAAATTACAGACTGCCATTCGCAAAACCATAGACACTCCAACACCAATAACTACATACCCACTCACTGATTCTTAGGTCTACGCACACATCCACTCACTCACCCGTACAGTCACTCATACTTACGGTCACTCAGTACAGGACTATCATATGCACTCATACTCCTATATAGACACTCAAACACCGCCACTCATCCATAGAGGTACTCACACACCTAGTCAGTCATGCAAATAATTAAACACACTACCATTTACTCACCTATACAGTTATACACACACCAGCTCACTTACTCATACAAATACTAGCACATTCTTACGCTCTTATACAATCACTGATACAAGCACACACTCATCCATACAGCCACTATCACAATCACTCACTCTTGCTTATAGCTATTTATATACTCCAACACACATATATACTGCCTTTCACATATGTAGTTACTCACACATGTACCACTGGGACATACATTCACTCACTAACACACTCTTACACACACTTACCCACCCATACAGTCTATCACAGATGCACTCTTTAAACCATCCACCCAGTGAATCACCCACTCACAGATCTATGCACAGAGTCGCACACACCCCTCCCACACAAACACTCAGGCACCCATACAGATACTCACACAAGCATTCAATAACTCATATAGACACTCATGTAGCTATTCACAAACACATGCAGCCACTTACACAGCAACAGACAGACGGATACAGACATTCACCCAGTTTAGTCACTAACCCATGCATTCAGTAAGATACGTTAAATCACTCACTTATAGAGTCAGTCACGCACCTACTAAATCATCCATACAGACACTTACACACCCACTCATTCTTCAATACGTCTTTTCCTATATATATTAAAAATATTTAAACTTTACAGAAACACAAAGTCACTGGATGATGTCATCAGTGATGTCATCAGTGATGTCATTTGAGATGTCATCAGTGATGTCATCAGTGATGTCACTGACCATGTCATGAGTGATGTAATATGTGACGTCATCAGCAGTGCATTGCGGGGCGCGAGTTATAGTTAGCTGGACTAACTATAACGGGGGAATTTCACGGGTTTTGTACGAGTGCAATGTCCAAATAACTATAACTGTCCCTAAAACCTATGGTTTTTTCAGTGAATATATATATATATATATCCCCTCCACATACAGCGAATGAAAGCATGCAACGTGACCATCAGGGGAGCTGTCACTCCAGCGCATCGGCCTTCATGCTAACAATCCCAAACGCCCCGTTTCCACTTCACAAAAAGGACTCGGCACTCCCGGCAATTCAAGGTAAAATGTATTCTTTTATTTGGAGTGCGAGAAACATCAATGGGTTTCGGTTGCGCTGCAACCTTAATCACGATGAACAAGGTGCCTTAGTCTTAGCAAAGAGACATGTCTAAAGCTACTGTATGTAGTTATTCCCTAAGATATACTGAACATGGCATTCAAAGATACTTGATTTTTGTAGCAAATGTCCAAAATAGGATTTATCTTACACGTTTTCGAACAGGCATCATTCAGTATATGGCTGCTTTTCCCAAAATGGCGTTTGTTATGAAAATAAATTTAAATATACATGTGATGAGAAAACGATTCAATCTACTCTGCATTTTATTTCATTTTGTAAGAGGCAGGAACACCAAACAATGAGGGACAATCTGATGATTGTCAACCTAACCAGAAGAACATTAACCGCAACTGAGGAGTCAGTTTTGAGATTAGGTTTGACATTCTGCCCGACTGAAGAGTTCGAGTATACACAGACCCAAATTGATTTATTCAAATATATTCGGAAATTGAAATTATACAAATTTTTCAAAATGAAGAATCCAGGGCAAAGAAGAGCAAGAAGCACTGGCGTGTTTGATGAGACTGATATCCTGACTGTAGGAGATCTTGAGACCCTGGCGACCCTGGAGGAACTGAGACTCGGAGGAAGCACACACGGTCTGATGGAGGGGAATACCTCGGACAGACCGGAGGATTTTGGGGTACTACAGGTGGGGGCCCCAAGTCCATTTAAACCTGTTTCGAGATTCTACCCACAGACACCGGTTGATGCCATTGATATTTTTTCTGACAGCGTGAATAAAGATCTACTGGGATTGAGGTCAAAGAGGAGATCACCTCACAAATGGAATCTTTCATACAATCAAAGGAAAGCAATACAAACCTTGAAAGATGATAAGACAATCATAGTGAAATCATCTGACAAGGGTGGGAATATAGTTCTGCAGACGAGAGAGAACTACTGCAATGAGGCCCTAAGACAACTGAAAGACAAGAACAACTACACTGCTGTGACGGAAATGGATTATACGTTGAGCATACAATCATTTGAACAGATGATCGATAAATGGCTCTGTAAGGGAATTCTGTCAAGAGAAGAGTTCCATTTCCTACAGAACAAACATCCTAGAATCCCCACATTCTACCACCTACCGAAGATTCACAAAGATGCCACTAGCCCACCAGGTCAACCAATAGTCTCCTCAATAGGAGGCTTGACTGAGAATTTTTCGACATACGTGGACCACTTTTTATTCCCTTTTGAACTTCAACTGTCCTCATACACACGGGACACTAAAGATTTTTTGAAGCAGATACAGGGGATTGAATAGAAACCGGACTTTGTTATGATTACTCTCGACATGTCAAGTCTCTACACGAGCATCAAACACACTGATGGGGGGGAGCCAGTAAAGTTTTTCTTAAAAGGACGGCCTCTAAGATTTCTGGAACACAACAACATGTTGGAGGAATTTATTACATTTTGTTTGAATAATAATATTTTTCTCTTCCAGGAACAGAGGTACAAGCAGAATCAGGGTACGGCAATGGGCACCTGCAATGGGCATCTGCTTTGCCCCAGTTATGCGAACTTGTTCGTTGGCTGGTGGGAGAAACAGGTGGCCTGGGCCGATACTATGGACGAGTGGGTGGACAAAATTGTTTGTTGGAGGAGATATATTGACAACCTCTTTATAATTTGGAGAGGGTCCATGGAATCAGCAAGTCAGTATATCTCCTGCCTAAACAATAACAATTTGAATTTGAAGTTTGCAGGAGAACTGAGTACTACACAGGAGAACTTTCTAAATTTGAAGGTTTTTGTGAGTGACAATAAGATACATACAGCCCTATATAGGAAGGAAACTGGAGGCAATTCTGTCCTGCACGGAACAAGCAGCCACCCACAGAATTTGATTCAGAGTATCCACTATGCGGAACTCCTGCGAATCAAGAGAAACAGCTCGAGACAAGAAGATTATCTGCAGGCATCTAAACAGAGTATAAATCGTTTCAGAGTGAGGGGATACCCGCTGAAAGCATTACAGGCAGCACAGCTTAAAGCAGAAGGCAAGAATAGGATGGAACTAATGCAAAGTGAAGGGAGACAGAAAACGGAAGAAACAACAAATAACTTCAGAATGATAACACGCTATTCTAATGCAGCAAGAGAAGTCAGAGCCATTATCCGTAGGAACTGGCGGATTATTAGGACAGATGCAATAATTGGGAAAGATCTGCCAGTGGAGCCAGGGATAACATTCAGGAGATCGAGATCTATAAAAGACCATTTGGTTGAAAGTCACCTCATGACAGTGAAACCACAACAAGGTTTGTTAGATCTACATGGCTCCTTTCCATGCGGCAAATGTAGGGCGTGTGCTAACAGCAAGAGAATCACCTCGTATGACATACCGGGGACGAAAAAAGAAAGAAAAATAACGAAATTTATGACGTGCAGCACCACATTTGTAGTATACTGCTTGGTCTGCCCGTGTAACCTGCGATATGTGGGTAGCACAATCAATCAAGTAAAGATGAGAATCTTGGAACATCAAAGGGCCATTGCTAGTAATGATGCCAACTACCCCGTTGCACGACACTTTGCGAGCCACCACAAGAGTGATAGGGCGCTCTTGCAATACTTCTGCCTCGACCATGTACCCAGAATTGTTAGAGGAGGTGATAAAGAGAAAAGATTAAGACGATTCGAGTCAAGATTTATCATAGACCTCCAATCCAAATCTCCGGAGGGTTTAAACAGTGGAGAAGAACTTGCTGTTCACTTAGGAACCTGATAGTACATTTAGTATAGAATGGGCCATTATGGAGCACATGGAGGGATATGTCAGTATGTAAGAGCTTAGAATCTAGGGTTGAGGTCATAGAATAGGCCCATCCAGGGCAGGATATGGCACGACACAGTAATGGATAAGTGGAATACTGCAGTGCGCTTGTTTACGTGGATGGGGGGTGTCATACAAAGGACACATAGCCCATATGGGGAACTACTTTCAAGTTAACATCAGGTTAACAGCTCATTCAGGGCAGTATAAGAGTGGGTGACTATATTTACTCGGTCATGCCGCTCAAAGGAGCGTTAAAAATGGGTGTACCCCGTGTAGATGTGAGAAATAGGTCAGCGCACAGTTACGATACTGTACATATCAACTGTGCTGTGTGTATATATTGTACATAAAGAATGAACATAAACTGATTAATTAAGAATCTTGTGACAAGGGAACTTTAATGATGAAGGATATGCTTATGATTTTATAGGCTGTTCACAGGATTTATAATTAATTTCACTAGTCTCTAACATGTTCCAAGATGGTGCCCATAGAAATGCATTGATTTGTTTTGTCCGTTTTCATTGTTAAGGCTGAATCATGTGTTAAATATCGCCATGACAATGGCGTCCGCCGACATTGACAAAGGCAAGATTGCCGAAACGCGTTTGCCCTTGATTTTTTCGCAATAAATCTATAATAAGATTTAACTAACGCGAGTGCTTGTCCAATTTACTTTGTGTGAGGAGCGGGATATATATATATATATATATATATATATATATATATATATTCACTGAAAAAACCATAGGTTTTAGGGACAGTTATAGTTAGTTGGACATTGCACTCGTACAAAACCCGTGAAATTCCCCCGTTATAGTTAGTTCAGGTAACTATAACTCGCGCCCTACAATGCACTGCTGATGACATCACATATTACATCACTCATGACATGGTCAGTGACATCACTGATGACATCTCAAATGACATCACTGATGACATCATCCAGTGACTGTGTTTCTGTAAAGTTTAAATATGTTTAATATATATAGGGAAAGGCGTATTGAAGAATGAGTGGGTGTATAAGTGTCTGAATGGATGATTTAGTAGGTGCGTGACTAACTCTCTAAGTGAGTGATTAAACGTATCTTACTGAATGCATGGGTTAGTGACTAAACTGGGTGAATGTCTGTATCCGTCTGTCTGTTGCTGTGTAAGTGGCTGCATGGGTTTGTGAATAGCTACATGAGTGTCTATATGAGTTATTGATTGGTTGTCTGAGTATCTGTATGGGTGCCTGAGTGTTTGTGTGGGTGGGGTGTGTGCGACTCTGTGCATAGATGTGTGAGTGGGTGATTCACTGGGTGGATGGTTTCAAGAGTGCATCTGTGATAGACTGTATGGGTGGGTAAGTGTGTGCAAGAGTGTGTTAGTGAGTGGATATATGTCCCAGTGGTACATGTGTGAGTAACTACATATGTGAAAGGCAGTATATATGTGTGTTGGAGTATATAAATAGCTATAAGCGAGAGTGTGTGATTGTGAGAGTGACTGTATGGATGAGGGTGTGCTTGTATCAAAGATTGTATAAGAGCGTAAGAATGTGCTAGTATTTGTATGAGTAAGTGAGCTGGTGTGTGTATAACTGTGTAGGTGAGTAAATGGGTGTGTGCTTAATTTTTTGCATGACTGACTAGGTGTGTGAGTACCTCTATGGATGAGTATCGGAGTGTGAGTGTTTATATAGGTGTATGAGTGCATATAATAGTCCTGTACTGAGTGACTATAAGTATGAGTGACTGTACTGGTGAGTGAGTAGATGTGTGTGTGTAGACCTAAGAATCAGTGAGTGTGTATATAGTAATTGGTGTTGGAGTGGCTATGGTTTTGACAATGGCAGTCTGTAATTTACAGTGGGTGTATCAAAAGTTATATTAGGGTGTGAGAAGATGCATCAAATTATCACATGGATGATGTCATCAGTGATGTCATTTGAGATGTCATCAGTGATGTCATCAGTGATGTCACTGACCATGTCATGAGTGATGTAATATGTGACGTCATCAGCAGTGCATTGCGGGGGCGCGAGTTATAGTTACCTGAACTAAGTATAACGGGGGAATTTCACGGGTTCTGTACGAGTGCAATGTCCAACTAACTATAACTGTCCCTAAAACCTATGGTTTTTTCAGTGAATTTGTAAGGTTTTTTAAATGCTAATTTCTAACTATAACGTGCCTGCAACCTATGGTTTTTTCAGTGAATTTCAAAGGTTTTTAAATGCTAATTCCTAACTATAACATGTCTGAAACCTATGGTTTTTTCAGTGAATTTCAAAGGTTCTGTAAATGACAATTTTTAAATGTATTAATTGTTATATTTATTTTTGATACTGATTTACTGCATTTTTTTAAACTATTTATTTTTAGATATTTTATTTTTTAAATTACATTATAATTACATTATACATTACATTACAAACTATACTTTCTCAGAATGAATTACTTTAGTTTAAATACTTTGCAAATAGGCAATAGACTTTTAAGTACAGTAGTTACAGTTGTTGCAATGGGCAACACAATTTCAAACACAATGCAACATTGAGCTCAATGTGAATTTCTAGTTAAATGCAATTAGTTACTTTATGGATTACTTTTCTAACCACAGGACTGGATCCTAGATTCAGTCCTGGGACATCTCCTGTAAACAGTTGAGTAAAAGCGTTTTGGTTACAGTAGTGATTTTAAGGAATATTATTGTATTTTAAAAGTTGACACTTAGAAACTTTTTCACATAGAATCACCAATGTTATCCTATGGGAGGAAATTCACTTAGCAGGTAAGTAGTGTTATCGTTACTTTTCTTACTCAGTGGTGGATCCTGGATCCAGCACTGGTGCATCTCCTGTAAACAGTTGAAATAATGCGTTTAAGTCATACAGGCGATTTTTAAGGAATATTTGTAGTTTGTGAAAATCGACACTTTGAAACTTTTCTGCTGAAAACCAGACAATGGATTCCTATGGAAGGAATCACAAGTTACTGGTAAATACGGTTAGAATTACTTTTCAGGGTCAGTGCTGGGCTAAAAGATGAAGCACTGGGTTCTCTCCTGATAACAGGTGAGTAAATCGGAATTCGTAGATTCGGCTGATTTTAGAGGAATATTATAAAGTTCCAAAACTCTACACTTAGAAGAATTTCCAAGTGAAACCAGTCAATGTTAGCCTATGGAAGGAAATTCAAGTTACTGGTAAGTACGGTTAGAATTACTTTTCAAGGTCAGTGCTGGGCTCAAAGATGCAGCACTGGGTTCTCTCCTGATAACAGGTGAGTAAATCGGAATTCAGTAGTTCGGCTGATTTTAGAGGAATATTATAAAGTTCCAAAACTCCACACTTAGAAGAATTTCCAAGTGAAACCAGTCAATGTTAGCCTATGGAAGGAAATTCAAGTTACTGGTAAGTACGGTTAAAATTACTTTTCAGGATCAGTACTGGGCTCAAAGGTGCAGCACTGAGGTCTCTCCTGATAACAGGTGAGTAAATCGGAATTCGTAGTTCGGGCTGATTTTAGAGGAATATTATAAAGTTCCAAAACTCTACACTTAGAAGAATTTCCAAGTGAAACCAGTCAATGTTAGCCTATGGAAGGAAATTCAAGTTACTGGTAAGTACGGTTAGAATTACTTTTCAAGATCAGTGCTGGGCTCAAAGATGCAGCACTGGGCTCTCTCCTGATAACAGGTGAGTAAATCGGAATTCGTAGTTCGGCTGATTTTAGAGGAATATTATAAAGTTCCAAAACTCCACACTTAGAAGAATTTCCAAGTGAAACCAGTCAATGTTAGCCTATGGAAGGAAATTCAAGTTACTGGTAAGTACGGTTAGAATTACTTTTCAGGATTAGTACTGGGCTCAAAGATGCAGCACTGAGGTCTCTCCTGATAACAGGTGAGTAAATCGGAATTCGTAGTTCTGCTGATTTTAGAGGAATATTTGTATGTTTAAAAATCGAACAGAAACTTTTTCAGCAAAAAGCAGGCAATGATATCCTATGGAAGGAAATTAAAGTTACTGGTAAGTACGGTTAAAATTACTTTTCAGGATCAGTACTGGGCTCAAAGATGCAGCACTGAGGTCTCTCCTGATAACAGGTGAGTAAATCGGAATTCGTAGTTTGGCTGATTTTAGAGGAATATTTGCACAGTGGTGAAGGGAGGGGGCGGGGCTTCAGGTGACATGTCTGCAAACAGGCCCCGTGGTGCATTTTAAGATGGGGAATTAAATCCTCCTCAATCCCGAGGGTCCCTAGGGGCCAAGTAGCCCACCAGATACCTCCAGTATGCGCCAGAGAGCTGCGTTGCAGAGAGGTGTTCAGAGGCCACGCCCCTTTTTGCACCTCTCTGCAACGCAGCTCTGTGGTGCTTTCTGGACATACCTGGTGGGCTAGTTGGACTCCAGGGACCCTCAGGATTCAGGGTGCGCGAATCCGACGCGGCCATAGATATATATGTGATTTTCCTTTTGATTTTCTCAGGAACTACTGAGCAGTTTACACCATTTAACAAAAGGGTTCTTTCTGAACCAAGAACTACCTCTTTGCCAAATTTGGTGTGTAATTCCGTTCAGCAGTTCGAGCTGTAGTCGTGGCTAAAGTTTCCTATGAGAAAATGAATGGGGAAAACACGTTTTAGGACCCCTTTTTCTCGGCCTCTGCTTGACGAATCACCCGAGACTTTCAGGATAGGAGCGGACTGGAGCGGTCCACAAAGTTTGAAGATTTTGCGAAGATTCGTCAACCGACGCTAAACAGTTATTTCAAATAGAATGTTGCGATTTCCTATGGAAAATAGGTCCTAACTATAACTATCTACTGGCGACCGCCAGTAGATAATATATATATATATATCTATATATATCTATATATATATATATTATCTACTGGCGGTCGCCAGTAGATAGTTATAGTTAGGACCTATTTTCCATAGGAAATCCGCGACATTCTATTTGAAATAACTCTCTTGCCGGTTGACGTATCTTCGCGAAATTTTCAAACTTTGTGGGCGCTCCGGTGCGCTCCTATCCTGAAAGTCTCGAGGTGATTCGTCAGCGGGGCCGAGAAAAAGGGGGTCCCAAAACGCGTTTTCCCATTCATTTTTCCATAGGAAACTTTAGACACGGCTACAGCTCGAACTGCTGAACGGAATTACACCAAATTTGGCAAAGAGGTAGTTCTTGGTTCAGAAAGATCCCTTTGTTAAATGGTGTAAATCCGTTCAGTAGTTGCTGAGAAAATCAAAAGTAAAAGTACATATATATCTATGAGCACGGAGGATCGCGTCACCCTCCCGATCACGAAGCTGCATGCTAATTGGCTGTCAACACTCCAAATCAGGAAGTGTTGGCAGCCATTTTGTCCCTCGGTAGAACCGAGGGACAGAAACAAGTGCGCAAAGCGCAAAGGGAGCAGGGTAGAAACACCCTGACCCCCTAGGTCTGCTCAGGGGTCCCACAAGGACCCCTGGGCAAAATTTTTTTTTTTTTAAATCGGCAGGATGCGCTCAGGGTGCGCGGATCCTGCCGAAAAAATCGAGCGCGGTCTCCGCGCTTTGATGCAAATTTGCCCCGGGTGGCCCAAGTCCCGGGGGCATGCGGGAGAGGGGGTGTGTAAATTGTTTATATGGGGGCCTCTAAGGCCCCCAAGCCCGGGGACCGCCACCCCCGGGCTTAATTAAAAAATGGTGCGGGAGGGCTCTCCTGCCCTCCCGCAGCCCCGGGGACCGCCACCCCCGGGGCTTCTTTTAAATTTAAAATAGTGTGTGGGGCTCCAGCCCCACACGCCCGGGACCACCACCTCCCCGGGGCACATAGAAAATAAATGTGGGGGTCCGTTACGGACCCCGAGCCCCGGGGACCACCACCTCCCAGGGCTGTGCAATTCAAGGGAGGGGGGCCGCGCGCCCCTCCTGGAGCCCTTGATGGCCCTGGGGACCGCCACCCCCAGGGCCGGCTCCTGCAGTGTCCCGGGGTGCCTACCCCCGGGACACTGTAGTTTGCTATGGCAGGACGGAGCCTCGCGGCTCCCGTCCTGTCATTGCAAACTGCTTTGGATATTGGAAGAGAGAGCAGGAAACCTGCTCTCGCTCCAATATCCAAAGCAATTGCTTTCACATGGGGAGCAGCATGTTAGCTGCTCCCCATGTGGAAAAGCAATGCCGGCTCGCGCAGGAGGCGGGGAGCCGGCTGGGACTGTGGGGGATTGGGGACCCCCACAGTCCCCAACCAGAGGCCAGGCCCCGGGGGATGGGGTCCCCGGGGCGATAAGTGTCCAGGGAGGGGGCCACGCAGCCCCCTCCCCAAATTAGTAAAAATAAAAAAATAAAAAAAGTGCAAGGCCGGCCCCGGGGATGGGGTCCCCGGGGCCTTAAATGGCCTGAGGAGGGGGGCCACACAGCCCCCTCCAAATAAAAATTGAGGGCATGCCCGGGGATGGGGTCCCGGGGCCAATACAGGCCCAGGGAAGGGGGCCACGCGGCCCCTTCCCCTTTTTTTTTTTTCATTTAAAAAAAAAAAAAATGCTCAGGCCCCGGGGATGGGGTCCCCGGGCCAAAAGTGGGCAAGGGAAGGGGGGCCACGCAGCCCCCTCCCTTTAAATTTTTTTTTAAAACTACCGGCATCGTGCCGGAGGCCCCGCCCTCCCTGCAGTACTCTGCAAATGCGCCCCGTGGCGCGTTTTAAGAAGGGAAGTGATTCCCCTTGAATACTGGGGGTCCTGAGCCAACTAGCCCACCAGGAACCTCCAGTATGCGCCAGGGGGCTGCGTTGCAGAGAGGTGTACAGAGGCCACGCCACTTTTACACTCTCTGCAACGCAGCTCTGTGGCGCTTTTTAGAAGTATATGGTGGGCTAGTTGGACTCCAGGGACCCTCAGGATTCAAGGGGACTTAATCCCCCAACTTAAAACGCGCCATGGGGCGCGTTTGCACAGTGGTGAAAGGAGGGGCGGGGCTTCAGGTGACATGTGTGCAAACAGGCCCCGTGGTGCGTCTTAAGATCCTGAGGGTCCCTGGGGGCCAACTAGCCCAACAGGTACATCCAGAAAGCGCCACAGAGCTGCGTTGCAGAGAGGTGTAAAAAGGGGTGTGGCCTCTCTACACGTCTCTGCAACGCAGCCCCCTGGCGCATACTGGAGGTTCCTGGTGGGCTAGTTGGCCCCTAGGGACCCTCATGATTCAAGGGGACTTAATCCCCCAACTTAAAATGCGCCATGGGGCGCGTTTGCACAGATGTCACCTCAGGCCCCGCCCCCTCCCTTCACCATTGTGCAAATATTCCTCTAAAATCTGCCGAACTACGAATTCCGATTTACTCACCTGTTATCAGGAGAGACCTCAGTGCTGTATCTTTCAGCCCAGTACTGGTCCTGAAAAGTAATTTTAACCGTACTTACCAGTAACTTGAATTTCCTTCCATAGGCTAACATTGACTAGTTTCACTTGGAAATTCTTCTAAGTGTGGAGTTTTGGAACTTTAAAATATTCCTCTAAAATCAGCCGAAATACGAATTCCGATTTACTCACCTGTTATCAGGAGAGACCTCAGTGCTGCATCTTTCAGCCCAGTACTGATCCTCAAAAGTAATTTTAACCGTACTTACCAGTAACTTGAATTTCCTTCCATAGGATATCATTGCCTGCTTTTTGCTGGAAAAGTTTCTAAGTGTTGATTTTTGAAACATACAAATATTCCTCTAAAATCAGCCGAAATCCGAATTCTGATTTACTCACCTGTTATCAGGAGAGACCTCAGTGCTGCAACTTTCAGCCCAGTACTGGTCCTGAAAAGTAATTTTAACCGTACTTACCGGTAACTTGAATTTCCTTCATAGGCTAACATTGACTGGTTTCACTTGGAAATTCTTCTAAGTGTGGAGTTTTGGAACTTTATAATATTCCTCTAAAATCAACCAAAGTACGAATTCCAATTTACTCACCTGTTATCAGGAGAGAACCCAGTGCTGCATCTTTTAGCCCAGCACTGACCCTGAAAAGTAATTTTAACCGTACTTACCAGTAACTTATATTTTCTTCCATAGGAATCCATTGTCTGGTTTTCAGCAGAAAAGTTTCAAAGTGTCGATTTTCACAAACTACAAATATTCCTTAAAAATCGCCTGTATGACTTAAACGCATTCTTTCAACTGTTTACAGGAGATGCACCAGTGCTGGATCCAGGATCCAACACTGAGTAAGAAAAAGTAACGATAACAGTTTTTACCTGCTAAGTGAATTTCCTTCCATAGGATAACATTGGTGATTCTATGAGAAAAAGTTTCTAAGTGTCAACTTTTAAAATACAATAATATTCCTTAAAAATCACGACTGTAACCAAAACGCTTTTACTCAACTGTTTACAGGAGATGTCCCAGGACTGAATCTAGGATCCAGTTCTGTGGTTAGAAAAGTAATCCATAAAGTAACTAATTGCATTTAACTAGAAATTCACATTGAGCTGAATGTTGCATTGTGTTTGAAAATGTGTTGCCCATTGCAACAACTGTAACTACTGTACTTAAAAGTCTATTGCCTATGTGCAAAGTATTTAAACTAAAGTAATTCATTCTCAGAAAGTATTTTTTGTAATGTAATGTATAATGTAATTACAATGTAATTTAAAAAATAAAATATGTAAAAAAAATTGTTTCTAAAAATGTAGTAAATTAGTATGAAAAAATTAATATAACAATTAATACATTTAAAAATTGTCATTTACAAAACCTTTGAAATTCACTGAAAAAAACGTAGGTTTCAGAACATGTTATAGTTAGGAATTAGCATTTAAAAAACCTTTGAAATTCACTGAAAAACCATAGGTTTCAGATATGTTATAGTTAGAAATTAGCATTTAAAACCTTTGAAATTCACTGAAAAACCATAGGTTTTAGGGACAGTTATAGTTACTTAGACATTGCACTCGTACAAAACCCGTGAAATTCCCCGTTATAGTTAGTTCAGCTAACTATAACTCGCGCCCGGAAAGCACTGCTGATGACGTCACATATTACATCACTCATGACATGGTCAGTGACATCACTGATGACATCACTGATGACATCTCAAATGACTCACTGATGACATCATCCACGTGATAATCTGATGCACCTCCTCACACCCTAATATAACCTTTGATACACCCACTCTAAACTACAGACTGCCATTCACAAAACCATAGACACTCCAACACCAATAACTACATACCCACTCACTGATTCATAGGTCTACGCATATATCCACTCTCTCACCCAGTACAGTCACTCATACTTATGGTCACTCAGTACAGGACTATCATATGCACTCATACTCCTATATAGACACTCAAACACTGCCACTCATCCATAGAGGTACTCACACACCTAGTCAGTCATGCAAATAATTAAACACACTGCCATTTACTCACCTATACAGTTATACACACACCAGCTCACTTACTCATACAAATACTAGCACATTCTTACGCTCTTATACAATCACTGATACAAGCACACACTCATCCATACAGCCACTATCACAATCACTCACTCTCGCTTATAGCTATTTATATACTCCAACACACATATATACTGCCTTTCACATATGTAGTTACTCACACATGTACCACTGGGACATACATTCACTCACTAACACACTCTTACACACACTTACCCACCCATACAGTCTATCACAGATGCACTCTTGAAACCATCCACCCAGTGAATCACCCACTCACACATCTATGCACAGAGTCGCACACACCCCTCCCACACAAACACTCAGGCACCCATACAGATACTCAGACAACCATTCAATAACTCATATAGACACTCATGTAGCTATTCACAAACACATGTAGCCACTTACACAGCAACAGACAGACGTATACAGACATTCACCCAGTTTAGTCACTAACCCATGCATTCAGTAAGATACGTTAAATCACTCACTTATAGAGTCAGTCACGCACCTACTAAATCATCCATACAGACACTTACATATCCACTCATTCTTCAATACGTCTTTTCCTATATATATTAAAAATATTTAAACTTTACAGAAACACACAGTCACTGGATGATGTCATCAGTGATGTCATTTGAGATGTCATCAGTGATGTCATCAGTGATATCACTGACCATGTCATGAGTGATGTAATATGTGACGTCATCAGCAGTGCATTGCGGGACGCGAGTTATAGTTAGCTGAACTAACTATAACGGGGGAATTTCACAGGTTTTGTACGAGTGCAATGTCCAAGTAACTATAACTGTCCCTAAAACCTATGGTTTTTTCAGTGAATTTCAAAGGTTTTTAAATGCTAATTTCTAACTATAACATATCTGAAACCTATGGTTTTTTCAGTGATATATATATATATATATATATATATATATATATATATATATATATATATATATATTCACTGAAAAAACCATAGGTTTTAGGGACAGTTATAGTTAGTTGGACATTTCACTCGTACAAAACCATAGAAATTCCCCTGTTATAGTTAGTTCAGCTAACTATAACTCGCGCCCCGCAATGCACTGCTGATGACGTCACATATTACATCACTC